>JABFOV010003670.1:0-15727 GCA_022817685.1 Aradophagus sp. ZL-2020
CGTTGGACATCTCAGGCATGTTATATATTAAAAAAACATGAAATACACTACATTCTAGTGTAATTAAGAGAAACATTACGGTTCTAGTAGAACAGAATTTTATTTTCTAAGACATCGATTTTGCATGTCTGAATAGTAATTGACTTTGATTTCAATTCAATAAAAAAGTTTATACATGATACATTGAGGACAATGTAATGAAAAAGTATAAGTTGAAGTTAATAAAATAATAAACTTGTAAAATTCGCTATTATTTCGTATCACAAAATCAATTATTTGAAATAATAATTGTTATTGCCTCTTATTTCTCAATGTACACGTAAGAACTACTGAAATGAAACTACAGATACCGAGACTGAAAAAACGTTGCATAAAAGTCATTGGGTTTCGATGGTCGAAAGGCAGTCGCGATGATACGTGTGTGTATATCGACGCTATCCCTGATAAGTACATAATGCGATTTTTGTAATTGACTTGATCAAAAACGAACCAATCCCTGCCGGTGACTTCGCAAGCAAGCTGCTTAATGTTGTATATCGTTTTCCGCGTGAATCGGAAATGGCATAGTCTAGCGCGGCGACATTACTTTTACCAAAGCTATATGTATATACCTATGCGTTGCTAGCAAATTGCTCCTTGCTCGTTAACTTGTATTCCTCTTTTTCCTCTTTCGCTTTTGTTCTCGATAAATTCGATCGGTAACCGCCATTTATACATTTAATAATTGATCATCATTACATCCGCAAATTCTTACACAGATACCACTTTTCACTGCTTTCAAGTCCAAACGTTTTGTTCCGGCTCAATTAGAAACGCACGGCATTCAATGACAATTCGTTAGTTAGGCTTCTCTTATACTTTGTCTGGACGAAGCACGTGAGAATAAATCCAAATGTAGCTTTCGGGTGTGGATGAATATAATTTATTTATGTACGTCCAATTATTGTAAACTATTTTTTACAACTTTATTTCTAATGTCAAATTTTTAACTAAACTCAGTCAGTGGCATTGTTTTCTTTATTCGGACCAGTGAACACGTTGGAAATTTTGCAATTTGCATTGTACAATATCATTTTCTCGATAATTGTTGAAGCGATTAATTTTGACTTAAAACTTTGACTTTGAGCTACAATTCAGGAAAATAAGTTACCGATTGCAAAAGTCAAGTAAGTGGATATTACGTTTCTATAATCGAGTTTTGTGGACTGAAATTGAAAGAAAAGTCGAAAAAAGATCGCTCTTGTAATTAAATATACAAATAATTAAAACCGTGTTAAATATTAACGATGAATTCCAAGCGCGCTTAAAGTTCTGATACTGAAGTTCTCTAAAACACATACATTGAACATCAATTCCTCTACGCGTTACGACAGCGATTGTACGCCTTGTACATTTGTTGGCTTAAAAGTAAATCATTCATCTTAGTAGATCGTTGAATTAGAGTTCGAAATAAACTGCTCGAAATGAGGAATGGCTTTACACTGAGAAGTATATCGTCGATGAAATTATATTATAATCATCACATTATATAAACTGTATAAACCACATATAACAAACCAAACTTTTACAATAAATTTCAAGAATGTGTTAATTCAAATGCATGGTTTGCTTTTTTTTTCAACATTTTTTTATAAACTTTGACATTTTTAGATGTTAATATGATTTTAAATGAAGTTTAAATTTTTATTTCAACTTTGGAAACTTTGCATTTACTAAACAGGTATGGAAAGCAGTATTTTCCAAACTAGGAAAAACCGCAAAAACCAGCTATATTTTTTACTTTATAAAACTTACAATAATAAGTTTAAATTTCACAGACAATATTTTTCTCAGTACTACTCTGTAAACAAAAGTGTCTCGAATTGTAACAAATCCACAGAATTTTATTATGAACTTTCGGTATAAGAAACAAAAAATGTTTCAAAATGAGACAATGTTTTTAGCCCAATCTTCAATTTTTCCAATCAAGTTTTTTTTTTTGATTGGACTAAAGGTATGTGTATACGGTGTATGGGTAAGTTCACCCTAGCCACACAATGCACTAACTCGCTCAGCTAGTTACGTCGCAATTTAAACTATTCATTGCTGCTGTACGTGGATCAACCTGGTTTTAATTATCGATGCTTCGTCCAGAGTCCGTGTATTTCGACAAAGTCGGCAAGATAAAATGTTATTTACCTTCGCAACGCACGCATCCTTCAATCTCCCTAATTATTCGTGACTTACTCGTTAGGTCGCAAAGTGGGCAGTATTTCCCTGTCAGTTGAAATCACTCGACAACAACGATACCAGATTCGCACTTTTATTCATGATTTTTAAAACTGTTTCAAAAGTCGAATATAATTTTGTTTCGCCGTTTGGAAAATAAAACGACGGGGCTCGCGTGGCAAATCGGTTCGGTTGGTTTTAAAACGGAATTCAAAATTTACGCCTTGTCTTTATAAATCTTCATCAACGTACTTTCTCGATCGATTGGCTGAAGAAAACTCACGCTGGTGAACGTGCTCGTGTTCGCTCTTATTGTTATATTACATGTGTGAAAAATCGATTGCACTCATGGGAAATATTTAACAAACTCAGCTAAATCGTTTGGTTGAATTGTTAAATAAAATTCTATACGTTTGAAGTTGAAAAAGAAAAACGATTCTATTAAGATTTAAACATCTGTATCGTGTTTTGGAATAAGAAACTAAGTGTCTGATAAATATGATGATAACGTAATGCATTTCTGTGATTTGCTTGTTTGAAGTTGAATTCAATGGTATTTTTTCTAATCAATTTCGATTGATATTATTGGTTATTTTAAAAACTTTTTTTTCTGATCGCTCGATTCTTATATCTTCGATTTCGTAAAATTAATAATATATTTTGGTTGAAACAAATTGTAGACAATGCAATGATAACTTTGTTGATTAAACGAATTTTCTTCACGTGTACATGATGAACGAAGAAATCAGATGGATATGCTTGATACAGTATTCAATCTGCCGAATGGTTCACGTTGTTAAAAAGATTTAATAATGCTGATTTTATTTCTGCTTGCACAGCGTTTATATAACAATTAATTGCTTTTGTTACGTAATAATTTTTCGGGCGTTTCATTTAAAAGCTTTTTAAAATTTGAAGTACAAAATTCCAAGTGAAATGTTAAATTAACACGTGCCACTATTTTTGTTATTCAGTTTGTTATAAATACTAATTCTTAGTGGAATATATATACACACACGTCATTTCTTGCTTCAGTTGTCGTATCTTAATTATGCGTTTATTCGTCATGCTTTGTCACATGTAAATAAATGTTAAGTAAAACACCTCTGCAGTAACGTTGAATATATAAATTTCGATGCGTAAAAAACATCCCTAAATTTCACTTTCGGTCAACAAACTTTAATGGAATGTGATGTCATTTAAAATACTTGCCGGTATTTTCAACGTTCAAAATAAAAAAAAAAAACAAACAAACAAATGATTATATTTAGAAAAATTTATTTTCAACAAGTTTAAAAAAAATGATTATTGCAAACATTCTATGACAAGATGAAAAGAAACGAGGGCGACAAAATGAGAAAGAAATTGTTTAACTTTTTTCAGCACTAATTATTATTATGAACCGTCACTGTTTTGATTCCGATTTCACGCTTACGGACAAAAATTCGCAGAGACACAACGCAGTTAACAACGCTATTCTAATTTATGACTTTTTCATATATATGTACATATATATTTTTTTTTTTTGCGAAAAATCGCGAATTCAATCAACCACAGTCATAATTATCGAAGGATCGCATAAACGTCACTCACGTACACGACATATATTTTCATCGAAAAATTCACACGTCTCATTTAATTATAATATTTCGTAACAAATAACTTCGTTATAGTAAACAACAATTTCACATTTTGATAACTGGAAATATTGCTCAGTTTTTTTTTCTTTTTTCTTTGTATTTTTTTATTTTTTTTTTTTCACTTTTTTTATTAGTATTGATCAATTTTATGAACAGCGCGAGTCTCATTGAAATTAGATTCACGAAGCAGTTGAATTGTGTCGTAGTAACGAAGAATTATAGCCGTTTGTAATATGTACAAGTGTGTGTAAGTGTCTCTCAGGTATTGATTGTTCAAACTTTTCGATTCGATTGGAATTTTTGATTCAGCAGCTTTGAAAGTAAGTTGCCAGAAAAGAGTGATTGAAGTTAGCGGTGGTAGATTCCTTTGCTCTTTTTTTTTATTTTTCAAAGTGAATATTGGAAGAGGAAAAAGTGGGGAGGTCAGTTACATTCTACTTGAGCAGTGACATTTTTTCTTAAAACGCATCGCGACATGATCAAGCCTTACTGTGTTTCACCGTAATTTATATTTAACTATGCTCTTTTATTATTTTTTTTTATTTTTCTGCTTTTTTACCCCTCGTTTTCTTTTATTTCAACTATTTATTGATTGATTACTTGCACTAGCCTTGATTGTCGGCATTTAAGGGCTGCTGGCACACAGCGTTGGCGACGTGCGACGTTTTGAAATGTACAGAAAGTTTGAAATACTATTTATCAGAAAATTAAAATTAAAAGCAACAATTTTTTTAGACAATGAAAATCCTTTTTTTTTTCACAAAAGAGGTTCGAAATGAGGTAGCGTAAAAAAGTAACTTTTCCACGCAAACGTGAAAATATTATTTGTTTGCGTCGCCGCGAATTGGAGGTAAACAAGACAAACTACTTGTTTTAATATGCATTTGATTATAGGTGGAAGACAAGTTTTTCCCTTAATTTTGTTCGAAAAGTTTTTAAAGCACTTATTTTGTTTCGCGTCTACTTGTGATTTCTGTGTAAAAAGCGTGAATAACAATTTTGCAAAAATTACTATAAGCTCGAGTTTATTGATAAAAAAAAAAGTCAAAAACTTTCTGCACATCGTTTCGAGCGCATTCGACGATACAGTCGAACGTTTTCGTCATGTACTCGTCGGTAATAATTATTTACGTAGGGATAAACAATGGGCAATTTTTACAGAAATAATTATCTGTTTAATTTTTTTCAACCCATTCAATGGTATTTTTGATAAGTTACATGGCTAAACATTGACAAAAAGTAAAATCGACCGTCTAAGATTGTATATTGATAATTTTTTGTTATCTTTGTTAATCATAATAATGTTCGTACTCGTTATAATTTACTATGAATGAGGTGAAAATAATCAAATAGTTATATTTTTCTGTAATGGCCACAAAAAACCGTTTGTATATTTAAAACAGTTAAATTATTTATTTGGAATTTAAATTCTCCGACTGACAAATCATTCCAAGCTGTTTTAACATTACCATTAAAGTCGGATCTCTGAATAATGTAATGTCTTTTTTAATTCATAAATGCATTTACGAATGAAAAAAGATATCAATATAAACAGAAGTTCGATTGTATAAGAAATGTTTTAAACAATTTTGATTTATTAATCAAGAACTGTCAGTTGCAACAGCATTTAACATATTTTCCATACCGTTTAATAAGTTGCATCAACACCTTGCTTTTGCATTACTTATTATAATAATGTTATATATTTTAATATTATAACAGAAAAATAGAAATAACGCACTTAAATAACAACTAGTCAGTGAAACTATAAAAATATTTAATTTTTTGTCATTAACTTCAGTAAATATAATCATAATATTAATAATAGTAACAATACAAACAACGTTTCGTAACATTAAATTAATGTAGTGAAAAAGGACATACTTATCAAAATATATCAGTATTGAAAGTATGGATTGCGTGAAACATTATTGACATACAATGCCTGTCTTGAAATTTCTCGGAAAGACAATATTTCTTCAACTTTTACACGATCAGCCTAAAAGGTAACAAACTTAAATAATTCTAAAAACGTATTTATTGCTAATATCACATATTCATATTTCATTAGACCGACGGGAAAATGACAATTGTTCAACGATGAAAATATTTCCATGTTTTACACAAGTGTTTTTAACAAAGTGGTACATTTTGTAAAAATTTTTTTCTTTGTTTCGTATTGTAATAATAAATTATTTAGAAAATTGGTTATATACCAATCAGTGATTGATAATTATATGATGTTATAAGCAATTTCGCAAAATATTTTACATGAACTCGTTGATGGCTGAAAGAAAAGTACTTTTGTTAGATTTAAAGAACTATTGTTTATATGAATGTCAAAATGACTTGTGTAAAAAGTGAACATATTTGTGTAGAAGTCATTTATACATTGTAGAGTACGAGTATGTATGCATAAAGCATGAAGCGGTACAAATGAAAACTTAAATAACAGTTGCGAAGTTTGAAGTAACGCATTTTTAAGGACAGACCAGCAGCAAGTCTTTGACATTTTTTTTTTTTTTTTTTTTTTACAGTAAATAATAACATTTTGCTAATATCGATCTAACATTATTCTGAGTGATTTTTCAAGTATTATTAAAGCTTTTTTTTTCTCAAAACATCCATGAACACTTTGTTTTCAATTGTTTTGACAGTACCCTGAAATTTGAGCTAAAATCACACTAATATATACAACATTAATATTATTTTGCTTTTAATTTTTCTTTTCCATCAACACATGACTTAAAAAAGAAATTCGTAGACATTTTTAACTACTTACGTAATAAAAAAAAATCTAAAATTGCAAATATTCAACATCTTTGCATAGACCTGCTCTCAAATGAAGAAATCAAAGTGCCCGATTAATTTTCTGTCAAAACATTCGGCCACTTGAAAAATGCGTTCATGCACTACGTATACACATTTTTGTTCGTTGCGAAGCAGCTTTTTGTGCTAGAATAAAAGAAAAGTTGCTTGGCAACAAGCACAATAATTTCCACGTGTTACCGTCATTACATTACACATTAATTACAAATCGGCGCAGATAATGTAGGAACTTGTGAAAGAAATTAACGATTACCGCACGACTCCCCTCACAACGTTAAAAAACATTTGTCAAATAAACGACAGACGGCAATCCCAAAAACTCACTGAAGTCTTACCTTAACATTGATTGTATTTGTTCGTGCACCGAGTGTCGTCGCAGAATGACAAGATTATCTCGGCGGTTATGTTTAGAGAAAAAAAGCGAGTCCCTCTTTGAAGACAAGAGAATTCATAATCGCTCGGGCGAATTACGAACGGAATTCATTTTCTTTCTCTCCCGTAACGTCGACTTAAGAATTACGTATCACACCTAAAGTTCACAGAACCACACCGATTATCCTAACAATCTTCATTCTTCTTATCGTCTACCTTTTGCTTGTCTCGCTCGCTATCGCATTCACGCTCGTCACACTCGCGCTTATTATTCTCCGTTCCGCTCGTGTTTTGTTTTTTGATACTTGCAACCGTTTTCCTAGTTGAAGAAGCTTTAACGAGGAGGACGCGCTCGCCGACAAAAAAAGGATCGCGAGAACGCTTTCACTCGTCGCGTGGCTCCTCGCGAGTTTGTCTACCAGTCGATTCGTTATTCCTAAGTTAGAAGCAGGTGCGGTGTGGATAGTGAGAGAAAAATCGGTTTCGAGGCACTAGGAGGCGTCCAAAGCGAGGCACTCGGCTAGGAAGTCCTCCATGGAACGATAGGCGTGTTCTTGCACGCCCGTTAGGGCATGATCTTCATCCGCGTAGCTCTGTTTGACATACACGTTCCGGTAATTAATTGTACAAGAGGAGATAAATAAGTGGTTTTCGGGGATTCATGAGATTGGCAGTTGTAGGTCAAGAGAAAAAACTTGGCTACGTAATCTGTACTGTACGTAGCTGAAATTAGAAATCAAATGAATACCCAAGATACTAAGATATTGATGGCTGGGAAGACTAACTTCTATCCCCAAATCGGCAAATAAAAAAACGATATTTTCAATTTCGGCGATGGAGATTCCTGTAAAATTCAAAATGGGTGTTTTTTATTATCGATTCAGGAATGGAGGTTCTTCTTTCCAGCCCACGGTATATATCAGGGAATCGAAACAAACAGCATTACATATTGGATTGAGGTTTTTGGAAGTCAGAGACAAACCTGATATCTGAAGATAACTCCAGCATCAGTCAGAGCTTTGGCGAAGGCAACACCATGAGTGTAAGGCGCTGTGAGGTCGGCTAGGCCATGTAATAAGTAGAGACTCTGACTCGGTACCAATCTAGCTCTCTGAGTCAAATCGGCCTCTACATACCCTTTGTAATTTTCGTTTGGTGCTCCCAGAACGCGTTCCGTGAAAGCAGAATCTGTAAGGTACATTAGAATAATTAATCGCAAAAGTGAAATACAAATAACGTTTTAAATCAACGTCTAATTCAAAATTAATCACACTGTCTAGTGTATTACTCTAAGTCACAATCAAACACTTAATTTCCACGGTGCAACGGTCTTCGAAATCTCTGGGAGAGTTGAAATCCGCAAGCTTTATACCGGGATTACATTTAATCACGTCCCAACTTCAATCACATCTAACAAGTGTTCTAAATCTTCTTGGACAAGCTTAAGACCCGTATTTCCAAAAGTGAAATAATTTTCAAAGATCGCACACTTTACGCGAGACATTCATCGGACTCACTGTAATAAAGCCAGTCGGCAATAGGATTGACCGAAACGCCGCATTTGAACACGTTTTGTTGACTGCCAAGGACCATGGCTGTAACGTAGCCCCCGTAACCCCAGCCCCATACGCCTACTCTCGACTCGTCCAGATACTTGAGATTGTCCAGCAGGTGGCGTAGTACGGTCAGCTGATCTTGGACCTCGACGCCACCTATTCTGTGGTACAGGGCCCTTTTGCCCTGACCCCGGGCGCCCCGGACGTCCAGTCTCACGTAAACCACGTCGTTGTGGCTGGACATGTAGGTGCCCCAATCGATATTGAATTTGTCCGTCACCGCCTCGCTCCCCGGCCGACCGTTCACCTCCACCAAGACCGGAAAAGCCGCGTCGCGAAGTTCTTCGCGCCACGAGGGTGGCAGCAACAGCTGAACCTGCGCTCTCCAACCTTGCGGCAGAGGTACCTGAAATATGGTTAATTTATTTAACGCCAGTTGGTCGAATTATTCGGATTGAACGAAAGATATGATTGAAGTTTCGTTGAAGGAATAAGAAAAAGTGGAGAGTTACAGTAAAATGAACAGTGAGCGGGGCTTGGTACCTCAAAGTTTTTTTTTGTCGGCAAGGCTAATTCCGAGAGTCTGTTAGCTCGCTGTATTCTGGTGTCGTACAATACTCGAACCATTTTGTGATTCACCATCGAATGAATAGCCGCAAGAGGTAAACCTGGGCCATCGCAATGGAGCACGTAATAACCGTGCTCATTGTTTCTCGCTGTCGGGCTCACCGAGGCACTGAAGTGCGTACAGTTAGTGTAATAAAAGCTGAAAAAAATAGGTCGCCGTTCAATTACAGTCCCTTGAATATGGGGAATGAAAATTCGGGTCTTGTATTTTATAGTCCGTTTCATCTAAGATGATTCAATTTAATATGTGTGAAAATTATGGCAGCGTTGATGAACCAGCGAATTTAAATTTAATATTATTTCAGATTCAAAAGCTTTATTTTTAGAGGCTGGTATTCTGTTAGAATCACCATTATTGAAATGAACCCTAAAATTCCACATGAAAAATGAATTTGTGAAAAATGATTCGTTAGTTTATCATCATTTTAAAACTCTATTTTCGATTTGTCCTCCAACCACAATTTAGCGGTAGAAAAAAGGTTGCATCTTTAATTAAAGCGGCTCTTATTTCAAATTCGTTGACTCATCGTAAATCCCCACTACATCTTCAAGCTTATTTCAAAGAAAGTCAGCGATTCAAACGTACCGAAAAAAAGGCTAGCGAATGATAAATTTTCTTTCGAACAAATTGGAATGCAGCTTAACAGGGATTGGCAGTACGGCTGAATCCGAGCGCTCCGTCTTCATTCTTTTAATTACATCGCGCAATTACATAATTACACCGTTCGTGCCGGGCGCAAACGAGACGCGGCACTTTCAATTTTAAATCATAGCGCCAAACTGCTCTTGAATTAACGAAGCTCAAAGCGAAAGAATGCTCCAAGTATTTCCAATTATTATGTTGCCCCGGGTGTCTCATTCAAATTGCCGCGATTCGGAGAGATCCGAGGGCCGCGCTTTGATTGCTCGAACTTTAACATTAAAGTTGAAGGAAGTGGGGTGGTTGTATGTCTGTGGTGGGGAGAAAATTTAACACTCACCGACTGCTCCAAAGAACTTCGCCGAGCTCGCAGGTGATGCACAGAGGCTCGAGTCGTCGGGGGTCGTCCGTAGTTGGATCTCGCACGACATATAAATGTCGCTGTCCGGGTCTTCGTTCCCGGGTCCCCAGGTAATAAACCAGATGAGCTTTCGTGTCCCAGGCCAATATTTCGCTCACCTACGGCGGTGAAAAATAAAAGCGTGTAAATGCCGTTGATTTATTCGCGCGGTCGTCTATGTCATTTCAAAAAGCCCGCCCCTAGCAGAAAAACAATCGGGCGTGCCACATTATTGATGTGGCTCTGAAAGGGTTAACGGTAATCCAACCCGATCAATGAATAATCCCTAGTGGGACCCGATTCGTGCTCGATCAGAATTGATGAAGTCCGTTTGAGGAATGGCATTCTAATCAATTTGGTTACCCGATCGAAACTAGATGTGAGTATAACGTACGGCATCAATGTGACCTTGAACAGGTTGGTAAAACATTCAGGTACAGAACTGAAGGTACTGATTTCAAATCTTATAGAAGTCGCTTTTTTCTTCAACGACAAATTAATTCTTAATTCTCATTTATGTTCTTAAAGTTTCCAACGTTTATTAATAAACGAAAATAAAATCTGGTATACTTTTCTTCATACAAATAATAGTATTTTTTGACTGAATAATTTTACAAGAAAAAGTTAGAGTATATCAATGCCTGAGAATATAATGTTTTCATTTTTTATTACAATATATGTTACTAAATTATATATATAATTAATTTACGTTCATTAATAAACTTTGGAAACTTCAATTCCATTCTCATGTTTGGTTCATTTTTCTTAAAACATTAAAGTACCGGATTGATGGGACACTGATTTTGTACAACAAAGCAAACAAAGCAGGGTACCAATTCAGATTTCAGGACCTGCTAAGAATTCAGGTTAACCATATCAGAACCCCTTTTTTACTGATTGCATTTTTACCTTTTTTCTACTTGAGATTGGACTACCAAGTTGTTTTTTTGCTACGCAACGCGATGATTTTTATATCCACGAGCCCACACGCAAAACGATACAGCGTTTGTTACGACTGTCCCGGCTATGTGAGATTGTTTCAGCGCGCATTAACATAGCTCGCTCTGTAATTACGGATCGCACAAAAGCTAGTGTACTCAAAGGGATATTCTACAATAAATACCACGCGCTCGTAATCATTCCGGCCATTTCCGTCATCGCGATCGGCTCGAATAATTGGAATTCTTATATTCCCCGATGTCGAAATTAAATTTTGTAGTTGTAAAAGCAGCGTTCCCAAGGTAAAAAGCAAGAGGATTACGACGGATTACGTGGGGCTTTCAGGCTGACTTGATCGCAAGCGCGAATCTTGTCGCACAAAGGGAGAAAAAATTTTGTAGTTAATAATAATAACAAATCCAATTTCATTGTTTAGTTTTATCAATGATTATTGATAACTTGTTTTCAATAATCATTGTTTGGTTTTAACAACGTTGTTATTAGAGTGGTGTCTTACGTATACACTTAGCTCAAATATAAAATATCAAATATAAAATATGTTTGATTTTATAGTAAACCGATTACATTGCATTTCAGACTCCGGACGTTTTATGCTTTGAAAATGCCTCTTCGTGTAATTAGAGAAGCCGAGCGCGTTTGGCAACTTTGTGGCATGAAAACTTACTTCGTATCGCCCGTGGGACAAGACAGCGATTTTCTGCTGGGTGAGCGTCACGTGCTTGATGTGGGTGAAGTGTTCCTGGTCGCCTTCTTGCACAGCCGCCAGCAGAAGAAAACTGTCCCCGTCAGGCGCGAAGACCGGATGCGGCTGGGCATCCAACCATTGACCTTCCGGCGCCCGCTCCGAGTGGGTCTCCTCGCATTCCCAGGTCGGACCGCGACAAGCCGACACCACTGACAAATTTTGCGTCCTCGTCATCCACACGATCGCCACCTGGCTGCAGTCATCGCCGATCCATCCTGCAGATATCAAGTAATTATCCCTGAAAAAGGTATGCTTTGTTTTATTATATTATTATTATTGTTATTATTATTAATCATATTTTGTAATAAGGCTGAAATTTCAACAATCAATTCTGATTAATTAAATCAGAAATATAGTAATAATTAAAAATATTTTAGGCGTAACATAATTAATAGTACGTTTTTCTATAAATTCAGGAAAGCGACCTTACAAATGTTCTTGAAGTTTTCATCGTTTTTTAGTAAACGAAAATAAAATCAGATATACTTTTCTTCATACAAATAATATTATTTATTGCAAAAATGTATAATTTTTGCTATGATAAAAGAAAACTGTACACAAACGCAGAAGAATGTAAAATTAAATATAAAAATAAATACGTGAAATGGCCACTTTCAAAGTTGCTTTCTTAAATTTATAAAAAAATTGAGCGGTGATAAAGAATTGAGTCAAGCTTTATGTGAATCTTGATCGAAATTTGGTAAACGGAAAGAGTCGAAATTATTTTTCAAAGCGTCTTTAAGTGCTATTGCGATATCTTTAATGAGAGGGTAAATGAAGGAATTGTTTTAGAAACAACTCCTTTAATGGTAATTTGATGAAAGATGATTTTAATTATTTCACAAAAGCGAGAGATTCGCAATCACTGTCGGTCGGGCATAAATCGTGAGGGTGAAAGAAAAGAAG
Organism: Aradophagus sp. ZL-2020; assembly: GCA_022817685.1. NCBI lineage: Eukaryota > Metazoa > Arthropoda > Insecta > Hymenoptera > Scelionidae > Aradophagus > Aradophagus sp. ZL-2020. The sequence goes on from JABFOV010003670.1 coordinate 12,884, forward strand.
AATGTAATCGAATCGTTGTGCGAATTTCTGAATCCTTTTATGCCGAGACGAATGGAAGACTTAGTTGGCCCGCAGATCCGTCTCGAAAAAGAGACCAGATATTATAGGACATTGATAAAATAAGCAAAGAAAGGGGATCAAATCAATGCTGTCAAAATGTTCGAAGCTGTAGGCTGGAAAAATTAAGAAAGGAGATAGGGGATTGCTTTTTAATATCTCGTATAATTTTGGAAGTTCATATTTTCAAGTGATAGAAATTGTACAAAACGTAATTTTAGTTATTATTTTTCATTATAATGCTTTATATGCTTAAAAGTAAGTAAGCTTGTCAATAAACCCTTGGAAAAATCTGGAAAAAAAAGATTGTTTAATTGGTCGGAATCAACTATAATTCATCAAATACTCTTTCTTGCATCTCAGATAGTTTAGTAATTTTTTCTTAAAATATTACAAATAAATTTTGTTTTTTCAATCTATATTTTGTTGTGTTTGAAAGTAACATAATTTAGTCAGTTGTTATGGCCCTGAGCAATTACGCTAAAATTGCATTTACTCGTGATGTGTGGGAAATGTTTAGTACGCTGACATGTATTGAACATTGGCAGGTTCTATTTTACTAATGTGCAACCTTAAAGACCTCTTACCATTAAGTGCAATTCAAATACTTTTATTGACTTGTTAATGATTGATCGAAAGGAAAAACAGTGTACTGGACAGAATTTTGAAATAACAATAAAATACAAAGTAAAAAACAATATATCTTTATTATTGTTAATTTGTATTTTATGGAATGTACATTTACTGTTTGTTCTCTTGCAATTTGATTGCTGCTCTTGACTTTTCTGAAAAGGTATAAAATTTGACACGGCGAAAGTTATAAAGTTGGAAATTCGTCTGTCGTCAAACCTTGGCCAATATGAATTTGAAAAGAAAATAAAAAGAAACGAACAAGAATGTAAAAAGTGCTGTAAAAATTGAATTCAATATTCTTTTCTAAGTTGACTTTATTTCGAGCTATTATATTCGAGCTATTAGAAATACGAAAATTTAATCAAACGAGATCAAAGTCTCGCGCTGACAGAAAATATTATTTATACCCGGTATAAAATAGTATTAATACGAGCTGTAAAGTCGCGCAAAGAAAATGTTCCCGGATTAATTGTACCAAAGCCCTTGGTGATTCCTTCGCAGGCGTCCTTTATTATTAGAAAGAATTTACCGGTCGTCGTTGAAAATCCCCGTAAATTCTTATTTATCAATGGCTTTTATATGTACGATAAATTTGCTGGATGTGTACGGAAGATTAAAAGTACATTGTGTAAGGGGCATTAGTCACCTTTCGTAGGTTTTGTACAATATCCTATTTGACGCGATAACGGATATTGAAAAAATTATCATAAATGTGAAAATATTTTTGTATCCAAATAGCGTCAATTTTATGCATATTTTGTTATCTTATGTATTGCGTAACATTACATGAAAATTACGTTTACACACTGAGAACGATATGATAACAAAAATTGTTATACAACATTTCTCAAATGTTTTTTAAAAGTATCATTATATAGTAAAGATTTTTTAAAACCATACAAAAAATTTAAATAATTTAAATACAATCTTCATGAAAAATAAATTTTAAATATATAAAATATGTATTTTATTCAATTAAAATTGAATGAATTCATATTCATCAAAATTATATTCGGATTTAAACTTTTACTTTTTGTTGGAACCCTTCAATTAAATGCGATTAAAGTGGTGTTGTTTGTTTTCATAACGGCCTTGAACCGCTATATAAATTAAGAAGATCAGTGACTAGCTTTTATTGTTTCAATAATTGTGAATCGCAACGAGTAAGTACAAAACTACAATTATAATATTATATTAATTTTTTTTAATTTCGTATCAATAAAAATATGTCTGGGTTTTAATCTAATAACTAGAAAGTGCTTTCTTCTTTTTTTACAATTATTGATAGTTGAAATAATTTATTTATAATTTTATTTACTGTTATTTTATGTAACAGATATTTATTATAACGGAAAACACGGTAAGTAATTGTCGTTTTCTCTTTTTATGTTGTTTTACTTTATATGTCGCACTATCAATTAAGTGTGTTGATAACAAATCATTATAGATCGGTGACCTCCAAATTAAGCTCTTGGTCGCCCGGATTTCTCTTTTCCTCTTTCAGACTTGTGACACGGTCTTGTTTGCTTTCCTGTTTACAAAGGTTGGGTTTGTTTACACTTTACTTTATCTTATTCATAGTTGTCATGGACTTGCAACAGACACTTAGGTCAAACAAATTCGACTGGTCAACAGCTTTATTATGACCTGGGAAAAATAAGTATACGTTGTAGTGACAGCGAGCGAATTTATATAAAAAGTTTTGTTGATTCAATATTCATGATTAAAGGTATTTTGTTAAATCAACAAAAATTAGAAATTCATTTTTTTTTTCGGACAACTTGCAATTTAAAACAATTTTGTTCAAGGAAAATACAAATTACAGCTCAAATATATTCAAAAATATTTAAATGTAGAATATTCCATTGTTTTTTTTTTTTTTTTTTTTTTTTTTTTTTTAATTATAAAAAGATTTTTTTTAGATTAAAAAAGTATTAATTTATTTTATTTATTCAATTTAATTAACTCACAAATATTATCTAAATCGTTTTGTTCTTTTTTTGACTGATATAACAAAAAACAAACTTCACTAAAGTAAATATAACCATATACTCTAATTTTTAATATTTATTATCTTATATTACTTATTCTATCTTTATCACATTTATTTTCACTTATCTCCAATTCACATCTCACTAGCTCCCTCTCTTACTC
>JABFOV010003671.1:0-15693 GCA_022817685.1 Aradophagus sp. ZL-2020
ACACAATGTCTATCTCTGACAAAATTTTGGTTGAATGAAATAAGTTGTAATGTCAATTTCATATTTCGTTAGACTTGTTTGTGCGTAATCCGTATAATGGTTAACAAAATAATTTATGCCTCAATAAACCGTTATTATACAAATTGAATTTACACAAAAAAAAAAACTATTTTTAAATTTAGTATTTAATAATATATACACGTAAAAAGCAAAATGCATTTGATCAAATGTGCATGCATTAAAAAATGCGCGTGTTAATATTGTGCATAATATGAAACGTAAATTACGTTAAATGTACGCGCTATGAAAAAGAGACCTCATAAAATGAATTTCTAAGGAAATGCCTTTTTGAAAAAAATGTGAGTAATTATGCAATTTCCTAAATAAAATTACAAAATTCATAATTGTTGTAAAGGATATTAACACTTAAACCAGTTAATCTTTGGTTAACAAAATTCGTTAATTCTCGTATAAGAAAAATGAATTTTCATCGAACCTTTGTCCATGTTAAGTGAAAATTAAAACCTATTAGAAATAAACGTAATGCTTATTAAATATCGGTAATTAATTGATTGTACTATTTATTTATTTATTTTTTTTTTCATTGAATATACTATTTATTAAAATTTTTTGATTTATTTTAATTTATAATGATGATGATTTATTTAAATTTGATTGAATATCCTATTTATTTAAAAGGAATCAATTGTGATATTGCTTATTCAACCAGTGGTATATTTACTTATTTGATCCTAATCAATTATCGATTTTTGTTCCAATAAAATGTTTGCCGATTCCATCCTATTGCTTTGATATGCCACATGACAAAGTTATAATTGACAACTATTTATTTGTAATAGGACTCAATTATTGACAAGTAAATTGTAACTGAAAAGACTTGTTTATAAAAAATAGTATATCACTTAACAAGGAAAAAATGTGCTGTAAGTTGGTAACCTGAAAGGCTACCAACATAAAAGTTATCTTTACCAGGTTGAATATGACATTTTTTCTATCGAGAAAATAAAATATAGTTGGTATCACGAGCCGAAGAACTACCAACATAAAAGTTGTGTTTACAGAGTTAAGTACGATATTTATACGAGTTAGGAAAGTCAGATTTTCGCTGGAAAAACTTGATTGGAGTAACAATGATTCTACTTATTGAAATGTTTCTTTCTCGACGATTGTAATGTGATTTACATTACGTAAACTAACGCTGCGTTCGTATATCCCTCGATGTACCAAACCAAGCAAACTGTAGACGGCATTCGTGCAACCAGTGCACTATTTATGAGCTCGCTGTCCTGCGAAGATAATGTTTAGGCGAAAGACCAGTGTAAGCGTTGCCTTCAATGCAAAGCATGCCTTGGCAATCCCGCTGTAATTCCACCATTTACCGTAGACCACTGAATGCCGTTCCTTATCAGCTTGTCTCGGACAGTTTCTGACCGCACTCCTCGATTGTCTGGAAGATGCGTTCTTAAACAACACGGCTTCGAAATAGAGCCACGTCTCTATTCTGTTGGTTAAATGTTAAAAAAAAAAAAAAAAACTTTGACGAGAAACAGAGAAATTGTTGGCCAGTTGAAGAGATTGAGTGCTGAAACTGTAGAAAACATTAGAATTTGTAATAAAAGTGTGTACTTTATAATTTTATATACATTTAATTTTTTATTTATTCCTTTTTAATAAATTTTTTTATTAATTCATTTATTGTGAAAAGTTGTCCAGTTAAAGTAACTCAAACATCTTTCTTAACTCACTACCTCCTTACACTTTAAATAATAAAGAATTCAGTTAGGTTTAATTGAAAATGTAATTTCGTTTAAAGTACCATCGGAAGGTCGAAATCCAACAGAAACCACTAATGGATCTTGAAATTCGGCACTGATTACTAATGAAACGTTTCAACCTATTGCAGACTAATCCCAAAAACTGACTAAATTTTAATGTAAATTCAAAGTCATTGTTATTGCTCAATCACAGTAAATTCGTAAACTCTTGTCAAAAAAGATTTATAATTATATCAAATAAAAATTGCAAAGTAAATTATTTCACCGATGTTATATTTAAATATTTTTTCTACTTATACTTTTTAATGTATTCATTACAACGTAACTCATCACTAGAATTAAAAAGAATTAATTTGACTTAAGAATGAATCGTTTCTGTTTTAAAACGTTTTTTTAAAATGTTTTAAAACATGTTTACAATTACAAATAATGTATGTTTAAAAACTTTCAATAAAACGTTCTTGAAATAAAACGTTTTATTCTTCAGTCACATAAAAAATTACTATATATATCTCACGTGGAAAAAATTGTTGCCAGCTTATTGGCATTAATCTGGCAAAAGTTCGGCATTTGTACGTGAGCCCCTCAATTTTTATACCGGATACATGCCATACCACTGCCAGCCTTCGGAGGTCTGGCGAGGGTATGGCATTCGTCTGGCATAGGTCTGGCTCACGTACAAATGCCAGACTTTTGCCAGATTAATGCCAGCCAGCTAGCAAAATTTTTTTCCACGCGGGATCGTACGTTCCAGCAGACTTGAAGGCATTTCAAGAGTTGAAAAGAAATGCGTTGAATTTTTTTTCTTTCCAAACGCATTTTCCAGTATCAATCTACTTGGCAAACAAATTTCATCGTCGTTACCATTCACTCGTTTTTTGCACGTTCGTCGATACGAGCTTGTAGACTGTCTTTAATGTTTACGGAGGCGCTCCAAGATGACTATAAAAATTGCTTTATGCTTCCGTCGTATATTCAAAACTTAGCCCCGGGGGACAGTTGGAGCGAAAGAGCGCGTCTATGTGTACATATGCAGCGGGGACCAACTAAAAAGAGTCAAAGCGACAAGGAAGCGGCACTCCGGTCTGCAATTTGCCTGAGTCATTTATCGATCTTGCGTGGAACCACGGCTCCCCAGCGATGCAGCTTTTTTTTCCTTTTTTCACTCCTTTCTTTTCCAATTTTAAATAACTAACTAAATCGGCAAATAAATGAAGAAGAAAACGGACAATTTAATCCCGCGAAATCCAGATTCAGATAGACCCGCGCCAAATCGTGTCGGACAGATTAGATTGCGCCCGGTAGACCTTGTAATTTGGATCCAGTCACGGGTCCGTTTGATCGGATCCGATTGAATTCCATTAATCGGCTGAGTTCGGCTGCATTTTCAATCGATCGTCTTTAAATTAATCCGATGGAAAATAATTTCGTTTCGATACAATTCATGAGACTTGATCAATTTTGATAATTGCGTTATATTATTCCGTGCTTTCAATGCGATTATGTTAAATTAAAACCGTTTCAGTGTGGACGAATTTCTTTGAAGAAACGTTCAGAATTTCTATGAATTTATATAGAATAGGACCTTTAGAGATAAACAAAAACGAATGAAGCAAAAATTTTTATTTCTTTATCCTTGTTTGTCTTCAGAGATCACAGTTTTCGGTCTCATTTGACATTACTCAGTCGAGGACCACAAACGACTCACTCGCTTTCAACTGTTTTCGTGCAAAAAGTCAATATTTCGGTCAGCCAAAATTTTAACAGATATCACGTGTGCTACACATATGACATCATATGTGATATCTTAGGATCAATGCTGATTATCTGAGATGTTAAAGTGATTCCTCATGTCTGGTATCATGGAGTTAATGAGTGCGTTTTGTTGACATTACAGAATTTTATGAGAACAAATATGACTAATTTGATTGGCTACAATTTTAATCAACCAATCAAATTACTCATAATTTGCCTCACTGAATTCGGTGAATTCAACAAAAACGCGCCCAGTGTCTTTCCAAGTTACAATTTCCAATGATAAAATTAAAACATTTAAATATAATCCAGCCAATGTTCGGCAATGGGAGAATGATTCGAGCAGTTTAAATTGCAATTTCTTAAATAATTGTGGGCTGTGAAACTGCCAAACAATTTTCCACCTGACAAGTTTTGGCAGTTTCCGCATTCAAACAAAAAAAAAGAATTAATTTTTATAAAATAAAAAACATTTTCCCAGAGTGACATAATTGCTGAATTATGTTTATTTTTAAAAATTGTTAAAATTAACAACATTATTTAAAAACACCCTAGTCTAGTGATAAAAGCTTAAAGAATCACCTTAACGAAACATAATCTCGATTGTTTTAAAATAATCTCCCGTTATTAGAGAATTTTGCTCTGCTCAGCATTTGGAAAATCATATAACAATACAATGTTTATAAACAAACTCCGTGGTAGCAGAACTTGAACATCACCTTAAATAGATTTCATTATGTAACTGCACTGTTTTGTTAACTTAAAACTGGCAAAAATGATCGTCCGATCGTATCGTTTCTGTTTTCGGTGACCCTAGCGCCCAATATCGACGCGTCATCACGCAAAGGCGAACTCAGACTCTGAATAGAGCTTTCTTCCGTTCGGTCGCTAGCTACCGGCCGTGATAAAGTTTCTTCCTGGCCACGCGGAAGGCGAACAATTATGCTTCGTAAATAGACGACGTGTGCAGCATGTGTGGTGAATGCACGAGGACTACGTCCAAAACTGCCAACCCTTATCCGACCGCGATCATCATTTGGGCGACCGAAATTGTGCTTCTCATTAAATTCGACGACCATTTGCATTAATCGCGGGATAATTGTAGCCGATTCAACATTTTATTTACTACCTGTTCGTCGGATTTATTACCGGGACACGCTCGAAAGAATCGCCCCTCAATTTTTATCGCTTTTCCCTGAATATCACATGATATCAAAGTGAGCGTTTAGTTTTGAGAAAAGCACCGCGTATAAATTTGATGTCGTCGTGTATGCAAATCGTATGATTTTAATTCCGTGATCTCCTTTAATATCCACGGTCTCATTTCGTGCATTTCCATTCCTTGGTCTGCCGCCTTTTTTTTTTTTTTTTTTTTACTTTGCTCCCGACGAATCAATTTATGCCGAGCCGAATCAATATTTTTGAATCATAATCGATGCGCTCGCGGGAGCCTCTCGTTTCGTGCCTCGATTTCCTCTCAATTTATTTTATGACGTCGATGAATTCCCGGGGAAAATGTCCCGTGTAAACAATCGCTCCGACATTCGCCCGTCTTTTTTGACGATCTAATTTACGCACGTCATTGCGGGCGCGCACGAAAAATTCGCACCCGGACAATCGATTTCATTATAAAGTATAAACTACGCGATACATTATTCAATGATGGTTTAACATTCGGGCGTGCTATATTTTTTCAATGAATAATAGTTGTGGCAATTATCGTGCATGCATTTGCATATCGAGTTGCCTAGTCAGGATCAATCGAAATAATTGTTGAAACAACTCATTTGTATTGAAAACAAATTTTTACCGAAGAAAGGAAAAATAATGTTAGCGACGAAGTTATGCAGCTTTTTGTACAGAAAGGATACTGCGAGCATTACCAACTGAGTCTTACAACTCAACATTGCGTTTAGAATGTTTATAACTTATTTCAATGTCAAGGTATAGTTTTTAACAAACACAAATAACAGTATTTTGTTAAAGTAACAAAAATTTCTTCTTTCAACAATATAATTTGGTTGATTTTTACATTACAAAAAAACTATTTCGTCATAAATAAATACGGTTTATATAATGGAAGCACTACTTTTGTCAAAACCGTTCATCATCACTCTTATCATCATAATCGTTTTAATCCAAATCGTTTTGTAAAGTTTACAAAACAAATTGATTTGAATAAAAGATAACAGATTCGACGAACTTGTTCCAACCAAGTTCGTATTTTCAATTCAACGCAATCATTTCTATCCGCGTGCTAAAATTTGATCCAAACAGTAAGTTAAAATTACGAAAACAAGTTTTATTTAACCGAATCAATGTAAATAATGTATTTTGATGTTTAAGAAATGGAATAGAATATAAATATCAGAATAAAAATGTAATTTTCTGAATAAAAAAAGAGCGTTTAAAGAACGCGTTAGCGAAACCACTCATGTTGCGAATTCCAAGCGAATGCATTGCACGGATGTATATTAAAATAATTCGGCCTGTTAAAAGTGTTCGACGAACACCCGCGGAAGTAAATTATCGAATGGCGGCAGTGCGCGTGCGCGCGAGCAAAGTCTCCGAGCATGGTTCGAGTATGGCGGAAATTTGAATCGCCCGTCGCATTCATCGCCGCTCAATGAGGGACATTTAAACTTTTAATGATCATCGCTCACTGGAACGACAGTGGAATAAGCTTTAAGAGTCGGCAGACCCCAAATTTCGACTCGCTGAATTCCAGCTATTTATCTGCCCTGCTCCTTCAGCTCCCCCCACCCCGCCACCCCTGTCACCCCTTTGCCGCGTCATTGTACTGTGGCCTTCAAACGAACCGCTCTGCGCGCAAAATAAATTCCGCGTCTCGGAATCGTAAAAATGTCCGAAGCGTTTTTCCCGTCTCTTTCATCGCTTTTTCGGAATATTTGCGGATAAATTTTTGCCGCGTGAAGTATTCAGCGACGTTGCATTATTCTGTTCTAATGGTTAGTGTACCGGGGACCTTTAATGTTTAATATGGTTTCTCGTTTTCGGCGTGTTTCGACATCGAACGCAATTTCATCAAACTTATTATACTATGTAAATTCGCGCTGAAAGCTGCGCTGCATTTTTAATGCGCCGTACGCGTCGAACTCGGCACTTGTTAAATTTATCCCATTCTCGGACCGATCGGTTCATCTTATTTATTTTACTCAATAATGAGATTTGCATCTTTCATCTTGGACCGAACAACTTTTCCATTTCCAGGGTGATATGCTTCCGTTCATTCGCTTTACGCATCAACGAACATGGCAGATTACGTTATACAATATTTAAGAACAATTAATTTTATCTCATCTTGTCATTTCTTGCACTTGGTCTTAGTTGTAACGTTACTTGGAATTAGAACTCGTATTATTTATGTTTGCGAGAAACATTGTTACAATGTTGCTTTAGTTTATAAAAAATATCTTGAATAGTTGCTAAACAATCGTATTGAAAACCGTTGAAAACTATTAAATTCGTATAATGTTCTATTCAAGATTGTTTTCAATCGTTACTTTGTTTAAGTAAAATACTACTTGAAACTATTAAGAAATAAGTAAATAAAATTTTAAGCAATAGGACTAAATCGGCGAAATTTTATTAAAAAAAAACTGATAATTGAATAGGATCAATTAAGTAATTGTACCGTTTGTTGATTGAGAAGTGTCACATTTAATTCGTATCAAACAATCAATACGTTAGATTAATCCCGCGTAGAAAAAAATACTGCCAGCTGGTCTGGCAATAATCTGGCAAAAGTCTAAATCGTAATCGCGAGCCAGACGTCTGCCAGATGCATACCGTACTAATGCCAGACTTCTGAAATCTGGCACTAGTATTGCATAAATCTGGCATGCGTCTGGCTCGCGATTACGATCCAGACTGTTGCCGGACGAGCTGGCAACTAGTTTTTCCGCGCGGGATAGACAATATACCTATTTAATCTCAATATTCAATTATCATTTCACTTATTTTCAAAAAGTTTCAACGGTATTTGATACGAACAAAGTTACAATTGAAAAAATTCAACGGAAGAAAAGTAAACTGATCAATTATTTTTTATTTTACAATAATTGTTTTTAATTTGTTGAATTGTTAATATTGCATGCATATTACACATGTACATTCCAAGAATAATTAAGCTTTTAATATCGTCATACCTGTTTTTCATCAAAAACAAAAAGCAATATGAGATTGAAGTGGTGAAATTGCGAAAAGAAAAAAGAACGCATGCAAAAATTGGCGTTAACGAAGTTCTCTTGACAAAGGCTTAACAAAAGAGGCCTTCAATGGCAACAACGAGCAATAGCCAATTCCTTCCGTCGCACGTACGAAATAATCGCGCGCCGTGCTTTCCAAGTTCGGCATAATAATGGCTCACAGTAGACCACGCGATGTCGTGTTTCCCTGCACGCGTACTTATACGGACGTGAGGTGCCTTTCGACATAAGCGATGGCAAAGTTGCGAAATATTCGTGGCCTATTCGCCAAGTGCCAAGCGTCAATCGTAAAAGCATTAAGCGTGCAAATACGGGCCTGTGACGAAGAATTTTTTCAAGGGTTTCACACGAAAACCATTATTGTAAAAGATCTTGTAGCTGCAATTTTTTTATCAATATATTATAACCACTGAATAAACATAAATAATGTAATAAGTTAACGTATATATTTATTTTTTAAATGATCTTTTTATTATTAATCAATTTAACAGACGGGAAACATCAAATTAAATTGACAATAATTGTTGGTCTTTTAAGTGGTCAATGATAAAAAGATGATAAAGACATAAAAAGGAAAAAAGAACACTTTCAATATTTTTGACTTTATTAAAATCATCAATTAATTAAATGTTATAAGAAAAATGTCAATTTGTTTCATTACCAAACATTTCTAAAAGATTATGAAATAATTTTCAAAACTTTGAATTCTTTATAAATGTTATAATTTAAAGTTGTACTACTTTGATTAATATTATATTACGTTCGCCGCTTTGATACTAGCATCAGTTATATCAATGTTAATCTACATAGTAACTACGTTGAATCTTCGTTTCCATCAGTCAATAATTCGACGATGCAAAAGAGTGGAGCAGGAAGCGCCATCAAAAGAAGAATCACATAATTACGTGAAAGCTTATATTCAACAGATATGAATTAAAAAAAATTGAAGTATTTCATATTATCATTATTATTATTACACGATAAAGGTGTTCTCGTATTACGTAAAATATGAAAACAATAATAATTCAATAATTAATTGTTTACCTTAAGTTAATAAAAAATTGTAATAAATAAACGAACCGATTGTTTAAATGTTATACACAATTCGTTTGTTCATTATACAACATTTTATAACAAATATGACATCATAACAATGAAAATCGATTGAAGCAACCAAAACTTGCAACGAAATAGCTACTATTTTACTTGCGAAGGATTTGAGCCAATTTCATTGCATTTTGGTTAATATACTAAACTTGAAAAAACGTCTTCTATTATGGACCACCAAATTTTCTAGTGTAACGAAGATTTTCCTCGTTTTCGGTATTAAATATCCAATCCGAACATTGGTCTGATTTTATCTACTTTTTACTACTGTTTATTACATACTTACACAACCAATATCCTTTATACGCGTATTTGTAAAATAAAATAGGTAAAAATACTATTTTTCTCAGCGAAGTGTAGATTCGTATTCTTTAAACAAGAAAATTATTATTTATTTCAAAAATTATTCGCTTTTCTTTTTGAAAACTTAGGCATTTTTATAACATTTTTTTAACTCCGTACAAAGTGTCGATTTTCTCTTCCATTTTAATGAATTTCATATTTCATTTCACTTATGTAAAAGTTATCAACAATATAATAACGAAATTTTTCCACGAATTTCATACAAAACGAACGTTTCGCGCGATTTCAATTTGAAATTAATGCAAATATCAATTAAGTCAGTAAATTAAAATACGATAATTACAATCGTGTATTGAATTTCCGATACAAAACATTTTATCGTCGATTGAAATAATGCGATTTTAACGATTGTATAAAATATATATATATTTTCATGGTCAAAAATAAGATAATGTTTCAATCATAAATATTTCCACTTAAATTTGAATGAATATTTGAATGAATAATTTTTTATGAATACATTTCAAAGTAAATAGCAACCAATCGTAAAGCAGAATTTAAACAAATCTTAATGTATATTTAAAGTCAACTCAGAAATTATATTTAAATAATTTTTTTTGATAAGAACATGTTCAAATAACACCCTTGAAAACAGATATAATCCGCACACTCTTATTTAGTATGCATCCATCACCTGCGCTTGTCTTTGAAGAGAAGCTATCACTTTACACTCACAAGCTTTCGTGAAAGACAAAGTTACCGTCAGGGTCGTAGCTCAGAATTCGTCGTATGTATATTACGTTTACTCAAGCGCATTTACGATATATGATAAATATGCGTTATGCCTGACACGACATGCTTCCCAATAACGATTCAACAACTTTGTTAGATAAACACGGGCTGACTCAAATGCATGCAAATACAAGATTATCTCAGGAATTCTTGATGTGAAGACGTTGCAATGATGACTGAGAAAAAAATGAATACATAAACATCGATATTAAGTATATAAAGTTACACTGGGAAAATCATATCGTAACCAAACGCTACGACACATATTGTAACGAGCACGATTTCATACAGTAAACTGTTTACGATATCACATCGTAACTAGCTGAAAATTTCACCATCCACATTGTACAATATCCTACATCTCAGGTGTATTGGAAAAGTCTTAATTCACGATAACATGTCCTTAAAATGTTCTCCCTCCTGAAAAGACTTGCTCCATTAAAATTCGACTGTACTTGAAATTAAGTGGGAAGAAAGAGATTATAACTAACTAGCAGCTTCCGTATTTTATCAACACTTTCAAGCAAGCGGATTGTTTTAAACTTCTTAAAATTATCCTCAATTTCCAACTGCCATTTGACAAACTTGGAATTGTTATCATCGGTCGATGAAACAAAATAAAACGAGGATCGCTTGGAGGTAACTTTGCTGAAATTTCGCAAGCGACAATTAATTCATAGATGTTCGTCTACGGGCCCGTCTAATGAGAGGCGAATTTATGTGAAATGATTAAGGGCGCGGCAAAGTGCCGCCAGTCGAACGTTACGTCGAAAAGTATAAAACGTCATTAATGTTAACATTATAAGTCCGAAGATAGAACACAGGCCGCTTGTAAAGCTTGCTTTTAATACCATTGCAACTGTTGTATACTATGCAACTGCTCTTAAGCTGTGAACGACTTTGAGATTGGATTACCCGGTAACCACAAGCTCAGGGGCTTGCGGTTTATTATGAGCTTCTCATCTAAAGTTTTAATTCGGCTAAAGAATTGTGCTTTAATAACCACGGCCGGAGGGCCCACCAATGGGAAAGTTATTTTTTCCTGCGAACCAATTTGTTATCAAACTATTACAACTTTGCGTACATTTTAATATCCATTTTGCACTTTAATGTCAGTATCGCGCGCCTTCGTCTTCAACAATCTCGAGGCAATCTATTGCACAAACGCTTTCAGCTACTGCCTCTTTACAAACCACATGAACTATGATTTATTCTCATTTCGCATGGAAATGTTTGGTTCATTGTTGCGGGGACAATTGCTCTATTCTCATCTTGCTTCCGTTGATTTGTTAAAAAAGAAGACATTTATGAAATGAAAATTTATATCTTTGACGCACCCCGTAATTTCGAACCCATTATTTTTTTTTAGACTTACATTGAAAACAAATATCCGCAATTGCTTAACAAATTGGTTACTTTAGTGAAATCGCTGTGCTAAGCGAATTATTGTTAATGTTTATTTGGTTGACATTTTGGATCAATTTTTTATATACTTGATTCAATTATAATCTTGTTTTAGTGTAAGAAAATTATTATATCGGAATTTGATCGATTAATCAATCAATGTCAACGTTATAAATCACATTTTCAACTACATTCAAGTTTTATAAAGACGTATTTAAAATAAATTTCATCTTTTCAGATACAGTACTCAAGCTAAAATGGTGGATACAGGTACTGGTACGTTGTACATCATTGGTTCTTTTAAACGAATGACTACAGATCCAGATTTCAAGGTAATTACAACTTATCGCATTCAGTTGGATCATATTCTTATTTCATATAAATATTTCATTCAACATTCTAAGGACAAGTTGCAAAATTTTAATTTTAACATTTCATATCTTTTACGATCTAGGAGAAATTGAACTTTTCTTTTTTGAGAAAAGAAATCGCTTTTTTTTATTTCGAGTCATATTTGTAAAACTATAAAAACTTTAGAGGTTGATTTACCGTGTAAGGAAGGGTCAGTTTCATATAATTCCGAAAAGTAACTCCAGTTTATGACGACTATAAGAAGGAAAGTTTATTGGCAAACTTCGCGGACGAGGAATGTAATTGTAACAGCGATATCTTCAAGTTGGCTCCAGAATTTAGATATTTTTGTTTCACCTCTGCCATGATAATAGACTAACCGTTTATACAAGATGATATAATAGTGACTGTTGGGCATTTCTCGGAATCTTCGCAAAATGATCCCCCGCATGCTTAAACGTTTAATTTCGTTTCATGTAATATCATATTTTGTAACCAAATTTATTAATGTCTTCACATGATAGACACACTCTATTTCCTGTTGCCATTGTCATTTGCATTACCTTTTTGCTTATCGCAGAATTCTCTTCTTTTGTTTGTTCATTTTTTTTATCTTACTCGACAACATTCTTCCATCAATTTTCATTTTATAAACAGGTTCGAAGAATACGTTCAACACATTTTTACTAAAAAGTACGTATGAAATAAAATATGAAAACGTGATATTGAAAAAAGATTTATTAGTTTTGAATTTCGATGCCTCCAACATAATGTATGCAAGAATATTACACAGATAGAATTACAAATTAATTTCTAACTCTATCCTTGGCATCAAGAATCTAATGTTGACTCGAATCAAACTTAATTATAATTTAATGAGAAACTGATAAGTGATTCTAATTACCGGTTGAAACAAATTTCTTCCACCGCCTCCTGCCAGTGTCTTGATAATCAGAATACCGATCTGAAAGTTAATTAAATTAACTTTTAATTGAACGTTGCTTTCGAAACGCAATTTGATTACCGTCGAAATTCCACCAATGACGTGATTAGCGCAAATAATGTACTGCACTCAAAATGGAGCGAGTAAAATGTGCGAGCTCCGCGTCCCTTGTTCAGCGACCTCATTAAAAATCAGTAAAAACGATTAAATTCTTATTAAAGTCCCGTTTGAAACGAATAGTTTTCAATTGTAACATTGTCCAAGTAAAATACTAAATGTAACTTATTAAAAATAAGTAAATATCATATTATAAGCATTGCGATTGAATCAGCGAATATCTTATTAAAAAAAAATATAGATAATTCAATAGAAACCATTGGTTAAATGAGAGGTGACACGGCTGGTTCCTATTAAACGATCAGTTAATTTAATCACTTGGCAATACACCTATTCAATCTCAACATTTAATCAGCTTCCCACTCATCTCTAATAAATTGTGATTCATACTTTACATGGATAAAGTTACGATGAAAAACCATTCATCTGAAAAATGAGATGCATCGGATTTGTTTAACCAGGGGTGACTGTCGGCCCCAAATTGATTTTTCACAAGCGAAAGATAAGATTCGTTCGATTTGGAGCGTCGAGCGTCGGGGGCGGTGTTATTAAATAAAATATCACTTCTCGGGGAGTGTTTCGCAAAGTTTCTCGAGGCTGATCCACGTGTCGCGCCACGCGGCACCCCCGACCGAGAATCGCGCGCGCGTACATCCGAAATTCTAAAGTGGATGGCATTGTAGTGTCGGGCTCGGGGATTTTACGACGACACTGAAACGCGAAATGTCAGCGCCGCGTTGTATCACGTAGAGCCGGCACACGCGAGTAAGGTGGTATGCGCCCACACCGACGCGGGCTAAGCTCCGATGGTGGATTTTCGAGCGGAAGACATCCAGCTGCGCACGTACATGCATCTGCAAAGTTATAGCTCGCCCCTGTCGACGCGTTTCGCCACATTCGGCATTCGAATCCGTTTCGCCTTTTTTCCCCACTTGTGTTTCGTCTTCCTCTTTTTGCGCCACGCTCCTCCGTCGTTGCCTCTGCTCTTTTTGCCACTCGTACCTGCAACCAATCGACATGCGTAAGAAGTTAGCAACGTTTATTTGCAATAAATTTTCAATAAAATATTATTTCGTCCATCGACAATCAAAATCAGAACTCAAATTTATATCAGCGCGATACAAAATGAAATAATTAATTTTTTCGGTTACTTTCTTCGTTAGAAATATATTCTTTTTGATTAAAAATTTATGGAATTTGGAATTCGTTGCAGATAAACGTTGGAAACTTCCTGCACAACCAATCGACGATGATTTGTTGCAACGCATTTTACTCGCTAAGAATACCGACGTTTTGCTGCCAGCATCTGGTGTTAATTACGCTGGTTACTGTGGCAAGCAATTTTATTACGTTTAAGTTACGGCAAGACAATGTTCAACAAATGAAACGATGAGCTCGTGAACCTTAAATTATTCTCTATGCAGAGTGAATGTTTACTTGAGGCAACGTGTAAATGAAACAAGTGGCATTTATAATTATGTATAAGTATGTTATTGTGATTGTAATAAAGTGTGAATACATTGTGTGAAAATTGAAATTGAAAAAGTTGTAAACAACTGAGACGTTTTTAGCACACAACTGAGTAGTGTAAAACAGGAGAGCAAATGGTAATTTCCAAAGATGAACGAGAACAGATGAGATGCAATTCCGCATTTCTTTATTCTTGTTTATGTTCAGGGGTTACGATTTTCTGAATTATTTCACATAACACAGTCGCGTACCGCAAACGACTCAGTCGTTCTCAACTTCTTCCGCCTACTCGGACACGAAACGTAAACAGTTTTATTCACTTTTCTAATACACTTAGAAATCTTACTGAAGTTCTTGACACAAAAAAGAAAGGACACGATTTTATTGCAATAATTTTATACACAAGTTGACGTCACTCTTGAAACTTACACGCATTAATCTTCAAATACTAATATTATTGCCGAAAATCCTCGGCAAACTGAATTAGCTTTACTCGTTTGCATAATTATACAAATTGCCTTAAGCTGAATAGTAAAATGGATGCGAAAGTCAAGAAGATCATTTTGTCTCATTAATATCGGAACACCGAGGCATTATTTCCGCGCACTTGTGTGTCCGTATATATGTTAAGGTTTTCCGTTAAGTCAAAGAAGGAAGTTCGCAAATTTAATGGGTCGCGGGAGACTCGATTATATGCGAAGACAATTCTCCCGAGTTTCACGAGAAATATGTAATGCGTCCATCTTATAAACGTAACGTTATTTCGTAGCACGTACAATATGTCTATCTGTCTATGTACCGTACTTAAGCCACGTCTTGAAATTATTGCATTAAGCTTTACTATGTACGGCTACGTTACAAATGGATGGGATTTTCAGTCGCTTTATGTTGTACGTGCATTTCACTTTATAAAACAAGGATATCAGCACATCAACAATTATTTTTTATAAGTTCGCACGATACAGATACTTTTGTTCGTTTCTTGGGAAAAATATTTTATTGCGAATCAATTGTATTGATTGTCTAATTATAGTTTATCTCTTTGCCCTCATTGGCACTTTTTTCTTATGCAACAAAAAATTTCTGACTTCCTGTCTTTTTGACTAAGAATGCGAGACAAAGTGGTATGCGAAATGTTATCCTTTGGTTTCTGGTGAATCTATACACATCTGAAACATTTGATTTCCCTTTTTTTTTTTTTTTTTTTTTTTTTTTTTTTTTATACTTGTTTTTGTTACACCCTTTTTTTTAACTTTAAACATTTTTTTTATTTTTTTATTTTATTATCTTAAAAGATTATAAAAATTTTGCTTTTCTGGGATTTATATGTCTGGAATGTTATAAGTGCTTTTGTCTCAATTGAAAAATAATTGAATTTATTAAAATGCAGCAAAGGCTGTGTCTTATTCACATCTCCGAGCCCAGC
>JABFOV010003672.1:0-15721 GCA_022817685.1 Aradophagus sp. ZL-2020
CTGTTGAAGAGTAGTAGAGTGTGTATGGGAGAAACAAGAAGCACACGTGCACCGATACTACGTAAGCCCCCACTTTGCCAGTTGGCCAGCCAGTTGATCAGTCGCACGGACGCGGCGGCGTTACGTCAGCGGCGTAATTCGACGGCAGCGAGCCGCCGGGCCGACTGATCGTCGGCGGGATCATTTTCGCGCGGCTGGCCTCGTGGAGCGAAAAGTTGGCCCGCGCGATCGAACGCGCGCTGCAACGCAAGACACGGCGGAACCACCGGAACGGCCGCTTTCGGATCTCGCTCGGTAAATACCAAAGTTTTCGGCCTCTCCGTCGCGCCGCGCGGCCCTCTCCCTCGCACGCCCGCGACCGACGCGCGAGCCCTCCTCCTCGTCGTCTCGCGGCGTCTCCCTCGCACGCGCCTTATCGCGCCAACCTGCTAACTCTCGGGCATGCGCCAAACGCGCCATGGCGACGCGCCTCGCGAAACCCCCCCCACCGCTCGCGACACATCCCCTCCCCGTCAACCCACCCCACCCACCCCTCCGCGCCACCGCCACCGCCGCCGCTCCCGCGAGCCTCTCGCGAATCGCGCCCCTAATGAATTGGAAAACGATTATTTCGCACGCACCTTTATTCGCGCAAACTTGTGCTTCGCAGCGGCCGTCTCGTCACTCGGCCTAACCTCCGCTCCGACGCAACAACTTCGCAAGGAACGAACCTTCTTCTTCTTCTTCTTCTTCTTCTTCTTCTTCTTCTTCTTCTTCTTTCGACTGTTCGCCTCTTCGGCCGCGCTTTTCATCCTCGCCGTCATATCGATTACCCAATTGTCAATGTAAATTCCGCGATAAACGCCGCGGGATTTGATTTCATTTCAAACCCCGTCGATGCGCCATCATAGGCCTGATGCCCGGGCTGCACTACGATTGTCCGTTACTCGACGATGCGTAACCTTTTTACAAGCAGTCGATATCGATTTAATAAATTCGCTTCTTTATGCCGGAACGCGGGGCTCAAATTTTCATTCAGCTGTTGTTTCAGCTGTCTTTGCGACGTGACATGTAGAACGGTTGTCGAAGCTTTCAGCGATGCTGCTGTTGTTTTGACTCTAGCAAAGACTCGATACATTCTGTTGGACAGGATTAATTTATTCAATTTAATGAAACAACGTCGTTTCGTGTCGGAGGAGAGTAATTTAGCTCATAGGTAGATTGTTTTTTTTTTTTTTTTTTTTTTTTTTTTTCCCCTCAATACTCTCAGCAGATACTGTGATATTACAAGAGTAGTTATTGGTCAAGGCAGGGGGTGGCCCACTAGTTTCGTTTGTTCTATTCTGTTTTCAACTACTACTCGAAATTTCAATTTGCCAACATTCTTTATCTAATCGCTTTAGTAGTTGCAAAGAACATTTATATTTTTACTATAAATTACTATAAATTGCGAAATTATGGCGAAATAGTAACTGACGCCTTACATGTACTAGCAACATGTAAATTGATGGATCGGAGCTATAAAGGATAAATGCCGTGTATTGTGTAAATAGATGATTAATTTGTTAATATCAATTTTATTCGCGTGATTCGGTCGAAAAATGACTGTTTACTATCTTATTACCATTAACACTACTCGTTGAATTCATACATGGTGGTACAATTTGTAAATCTTTAGACACAAAATTCAGGACAAGATATTTGCCGCAAAATAAGATCAGAGTTAGAAACTCGCACGGCGGTCGGGAGTTGTAACATTAGTTTGCCAATGTTCGAACATGTCCCTTTATTCTGTGGAAACGTCTAAGTAGAATTTAAATCGGTATAATTTAACAAAAGGCACTTAAAGTTAAAGGTAAACGAGCATTTTCGCTGTAATGCACGTCGCATTCAAGTTGGTGTCAAGTTTGATTGATGAGCAATGGTTGTAGAAAGTTTTAATACCTCTCAGTGCGAGGCCTCGCATGTTCCAAACTTTGCCATTTGGCGAATCCGCGAAACATTTTTCACCAATCTAAGGTATAAAGAATGCGACCCGAAGTCATGGCGCGAGCTTCCGGCCAGAATAACCTCTCTTTTGGCGCAGCGACCACTTTTATGATCACCGTTAATGCGATCTCATAACTTTGATAATAATTCAAGCAATGGAATGTTAACATTAATTAATAAGTAAATCCGCAGTTTCTGGCTGAAAAAAAAAAAAAAAAAAAACTGAAGTTAGCTGCAAAAAAATGGTGCCAAGTTTGAATGATAAAAGGCGGGAAATTTAAATACACATAATGGAGTGTGTGGAAATGTGGGTGCATTAAAAAAAAAACTAAATAAACAACTTTGGGGAGGCTGGATAATGGGGTGCGTGGAAATTGATCATTTTTTTAAGTTGGCAATACTGAGACGCTTTTTTGTTAACGTCTCGCAACCAACTTCAGTTTTACCAGAAACTGCGGTTTAGCCTAAATATTTTCTACATCTGTTTTCTTTTTTTATTTTTTGCTATCTTTTTTCGTTTAATTTTTTTTAACAAAATTGAATTTAAAAATCCCGCTGTTAATTTTTATCGGTTCCGCCGTTTCATAATTCTCGAAACGCGGAATTGGTCGATCTTCTGCAGCCAACTTCAGGTACACTGCAGTCTCACCCTTGAGAGCAAAAGTCTTACTTTGGGTTCTGTATTATTTCTTTATTTCGCTTGATTTTGATCTGTGTATATTATTTCAGATTCTAGCATTTTCGCAGAAACGTTTCGTGAACACTTGCTTTTATCATTGTATGCATAAGAAAATTAATGTCTATAACTAAACGATTTTAATGATACGCAATGACGCTTTTCGCGTAATCTTAAATCAAATGGCACACGCAGAGAAACATCATAAACTAGAACCATGAAAGCTTTCGACGCTTCCATTCCACAACGTAATCACGTGATTGGGTAATTAAGTTATTAATACCATCAATGCACTTGATCATCTCATCGAATTATAACGTGAAATAAGGTGAAACGTGAAGGTATAGTTGAGTACTACCTCCAAACATCACCATGTTACCAAAATTGGGAATTATCAAATGGTATGTCGATGAAATATAAGCAAGAGCCGAACAGCTCGGCGGGCATTTCATATTTGTAATCGCATAAAACGATGGATCTGTTAAAAACATGGCATCAACTTAAACGGTGTTTACAATGCAACTACTTGAACATGCGGCTAGACTAATCTAACTGAAACTTGGTTTAAACAACAGCATTATTAACAGACGCTAAAGTGGCCGAACGAACAATGTTGCCACGGTAAGTGTCATTTTGTGGACCATCCGACGGTTCGGATGGTATTTTGCGAAGAAACGGCCAGCGTGGTGACAAAAGAAGCTAGAACGAATTTGAGCGAGAAAAAGAATGTGACCAAAGGAGAGGGGCAGGGGCAGGGGCAGGGGCAGAAGCACGCGTGGCTCCGGAGGATGGTGGCCGCGCAGGCTCGCGCCGTAAATCGGCGAAAGCTCCTTTTCCGGCGGAGAGAATCGCGCTGCCGGCGTCGGCTGCCTCGTGGGAGTCGGCCAGCTAAGGGAAATCAATATCTCACTAGGAGAGAACGAGACCGAGCGTGCGAGAGGGGTAGTTTGGCGCACTTGTCAAAAGAGTGAGAAGGACGTCGGCCGAGGCGAGGAGGATGACGGATTGATGAAAATAAGAGGAGGAGCAAGAAGGACGGTCGAGCGACGAGTGAGAGGGAGCAAATTAGCGCGCGTTACTTTTGAAGGGGGGGGGGAGGGAGGGGGGGGGGAGGCGAACGGGAGTGGGAAGAGTCGCGCGACACCTCGGACGGTCACTGCGCAACTTGGCCGCGTACGGCCGGGGAGTCGTGCAAACTTTTGTCAAAGTTTGCCCCGGCCGCGGGACGGAGACGAGCGAGCGAGCGACGGCGCGTCGTGGCGCGTCGCGTCGCGTGGCGCGCCACGCGCACGTCCCAAGGAGCGTCGGTCCAGCCGGCACGCTCGCTCGGCGGCTACTGCCACCGCGGCGCCTCCGATCAGCCCCGAAACTTTGGAGCGCGCGCCACGCTTGCCCCACGCGACAATCAAAACAATCACTTGCATGACAAACTGTATAATCGGGAAACAACATTCAGGCTTTTACAACTTCATACAATGATTCATTTCCCTTTCGACAGTTTCTACGACACATTTTTGTCAACCAAGTTGCGATGATATTTCATTTTCAATTCATTTTCATTAATTTTACTCTCTATTCTCTTAACGACATTGTACACTTTCACTTTGCTGTTATATCACTTTGGTCCGACAGAAAATTCAAAGCTATCTATTCTGCGAACAATATCTGGCCTGACTATCCATTCAAAATCATGGACTCTGAGAAACTATTGTTATTTTTTAATTACAGGCATGTATAAAATAACAGACACGATTTATGCACTACTAACGACAATTATTGTTTGCTTTTCTTCCAATTTAGCTCTAATGTCTGTTTTTTTTGTTTTTTGTTTTTTTTTGCCCGTTTAACATGAATAACAATTTTAATTGTCTTAATGCTCAACTGTTTGGATAACTAATTAAAAAATGCAATGGATTAATTACCTTGAGCAACAAAAAAAAATCTATTGGCAGAAAAGAAGACAGTGAAGCAAAGTGGTGATGTTTTGCGAACGTACTTTGGATCTTCGTTGTTTTCGAGTGCAATTTTATGCGCGTGTTTTTACGCGTCAGCAACAAATTCACAAGTGAATACTTGGTCTGGCATCATCTTGCTGTTGGGTCAAGAACTCACACTCCCTTTTCCTGTTTGTATGACATTTTTCACATGCATATCCACAACAGACTGATCGAATTTCCGAAAATGCAATCTCAATCTCTGCAAGTATGATTCTTATTGCATCATTACGTCACAAAAACAATCATTTGAGGGTTTTTTTTTGACAGTATAGTATTTTTCAGCGGCTCTTCTTTTACCCGTTTTTTTGTTTTTTAGTGCTATTTCATTTCTCGCGCATTTTATAGACAAATAATAACATTTCTTGTCGTTGAAACAGAGATCCGAGCTCGTTGAAAATTGTTTTTGATTTTGCTCTATAAATGGTCATATTACGTTGTTTGTATGAGATAATCAAAGTTGAAAACTTGATTAATACAAAAAGGAAAGCACAACAGTACTTTTGTCCAAAGGTCGCAGTATGATAATGAGAAGACGCTGTTATCTTAAACACAGCTTTCGTCTTTAATTTGACGATTTGATATAAAGCGTGGCAGGTAACGGTAAGCCTGGTGAGACGTGGATGTGCGGACAAACGCCCTGACGATCCGCGATTCATTGCCCTAGCAACGCGAATTCAACTCAAGTGCCGGTGCTGCTGAAAAGCAGATGTAACAAGTGGATTTCGTTATTCCACGCAATGTGTTTCTTCCGTCAATTCTTTCATCCGCACGACTAAAGAAATCAGTTTGCCATCGTTGAAGCGTTTCAAAGCAGCATACTGATTACTCGCGACGGTTTATTTTTCGTTATCCAAACAAAAGGGTTTCTCGTCCTTTCGTTTAATTATTCATTGAATTAGATATGATACTATCATAAAATCGCACCGCTATAATAAAAGCTACAATCAGCTATAATTCAAAAGATATTGGCTCGAAATATTTGATTGATTGAAAACATTAAAGTTGCATCGTTTTGACAAAAACTATTCAAGCCATTCTCCCATTATCAAACATCATGTGGATTATCTTTGAAAGTTTCCATTGTACAACTCGATATAATCATTTAAAAGTAAAAAGAAAAAAAAAAAAAAAAACAAAAACAAAGACAGTAACTCCTGGAAATCCGATATGAAGAATCACTTTAAAAAGTTAATATTAGCTTTGAAATGTTACACAAACATCAACTCTGGCAAGCATGTTTGATTGATGTTTTTTTTTACAAAACACTGCCTACGAGTCTGGCTTTAAATTGCCTAACACGAGAGGCAGTGGAATTAAAAGATAATAAACAGTCGATAAATTAATACGCCGTTTTCGACGAAGCCGCGCATTATTAGTTATCGACTATGTTAGAATGTCAGGGAGGAGTGGATAATATCAGCGTGTGGTCAGGCGCAATTTAAAGATGCATTCCAATGGTTTAGTGTATACTCATTACCAGGGTAATTATAACTCACGTAAGTCTGACTTACCATGCCGACGAAAGTCCATTTGCCAATGCGTTGAACGAGCATCAACGAGGAATATTCGTCTGCAATGAAAAGAAACGAATTGATATAAATATTTGGTAAATTACATTTTTTTGTCGATTAAAATTTGAAAAGAGGATCATAACGGACAATGTCCTGGTAGTTGTCGACACTATGTTAGATCATACCAAGGTCTCACGATAAAATTGTTCTGTACACTACCCCCGTACACCCTTAAAACACTATTTTTGGACTCGGAATTTTAAATTTTAAATTTTAAGTCAAAATGTAGAATCCTAAGAACAAGTTTTATTACTTCTAAAACAAAATTCATAATAAATTTCGATTCAAAAATAATTAAAACAATATTGTTGTTTCGAATATTAGAAATTCAATGTATATTTTTAAAGAGCAAACATTTTCTAATTAGTGAACAAGTAGCGACTTAGCAACGGACCACATATTGATTATAAATTATTAATTTTTATATTGTAAATTTTAATGTAAATAATTTTAAATTGTGAATACTACATATTATGTTGTGAACTGAAAAATCCGTTTATTTCATCAACGGAAAAATAGGATGCAGTTATAACATTTATTTTAAAGACAATTATTAAAAAAAGAGGTGATTAAAATATTTATTCAAAATACGCGGTTTTTATCACGCCCACCTATTTTACACGTGTTAATAGATTGAATGCCTGGACCGAGGTAAAGCAAAGCATTTTCAATGCTTTCGATTGATAACGTTTTTAATATTAACACAAGTCCATTAACGAATTTCATAATCACAAAGTCCGCTTTTAAACAAGTACATCTGTATTTTTATTTATCTATCAATATAAACCACTGAATTTATAAAAGGTTTTTTTTATAAATATTGAATATTACTTATATGCAAATAAAAGTTACGTGCAGTATATGTATGACATTATTTTTATGATTTCATCAATACATCGCTCTATGATTTCATAAAACTTTAATATATTTATATTATTTAATATATTTATATTATCTGATTGTTGAATGCGTAATGTCGGGAAAATTCACACGAAATTTAGCAAGTCACGTAAATTAACAAATATCAAAGTCATGTTTTAAGCGTACATGCATGCCAAATTTCAGCGAAAATTAAAAAAAAAAAAAAATGTATATCAGAAAAAAATAGAAAATTACATATCTCTAATTCACTGCCAGAGCGCAAGAATGACCCAACTCTAACTTTAACCTCATTTATTTCGTAAATTTTATTTTACGAGAAATAAACGAAATAAAAATAAAACAAAAAATTAAAACACAAATTTTGTTTAACCGTAAATAGAACGACGCTTATTGATCCGTCATCGGTAATCGATCATGTGATCGATTTGCGTGTAATTCGGCCCTTTGACTGATAAGCAGCTTTGTACGTGCGGCACATTCCAGCGACGGAAAATGTGTATACTTTTGCCCGCGCTTATGAAGATTCGTTATTTGATTCAATACTACTACTACTACACTCAAGGTACTGAATATCTTACACCATTTAATAATGCACCTATCATAGTCAGTCGACGAAAAATCATGCATCAAGATTGAGAAATAGTAACGTACAAATGAATCCGTGGTAACTGATTCGAGTGACTAATCGGAAAGTTTTTTTTCTTTTTGAAAGTGGGCAAATTCTTCGACATTTGAAGCAAACATGAGTCAGTCCGCGCACTTTTCTACTTTTACTTAGGTCTTCCGTTTCCGCCGTTGGAACGCGGCTCTACGAAACCCGATAAAGTTGTCGACGTCATAATAACTTCTGAGTCTCTAAATGGCACGTATATCCGTAATAAATTGTTCTCGCAAAGTTTCCTGAAAGTGAGGCTATATAAATACTCTGCGGACTACCACCCTCCCATACTTTGCCTCTCTCTTCTCAATTTTTCAAAAACATTCGCCTTCCTTTATTTTTGCCGGCTAAAACTTGGTTCTATTACACTTATCTTATTATACACCTACTTCCTTACACCTTCAATCTTTTATTATATTATATTGCTATTTATTGAACAAAAATACTTGAATTCGTCTCTAAAATGGAGCACTTATTTGTGAAAATAAAAATGCCAGCGACAAAGCAACTTTCAAAATTATGAATCGCCAGCAGTGAAAGTAAGTATAAAAAATTATAGTTGAAAGTTTCTATTCTTATTTTGTCGAGTTATTTTAAGAATCAGTTAAAGGAAAAACTTGTTCAACGTTGTCGTCATTATAGACCACATTAACGCCCTGTTGCATGTTAACAACTCACTTTTCATGCCTGATACAATGTTGACACAATAGACTCATTTTCAATGATTCTTCTTCTTTTAACGGTTTCATTAAAATTCTTAAAAATCAAACTTGTTTCAATTAAACACAAAATAGTGATATTTTATTCGACCATAATAAGATGGTTAACATCGTCGTGACTCTTTTAGCACAGCTATATAAATATTAAACTTGAATACATTCCAGCTGAATACCAGAAACAAAAATATACTTGAATCAAGCCTCCAGTGCCAGATAAAAAACAACAAAACGAAGCGTATCATGAAATGAAAGTGATGAATTATTGAAGAAACGCTTACCAATCGATGAAAACATTGTTTGAATAAGCAACGCTAACGACTTAAATTTCACCAGTAATAAAGTATCGCTTGTTTCGTTTGTTGATAACAACAACGTTACTGCTGTCTAGTAATTTCAATTGTGAAAAAGTTGACACTCACAAGTCAGGAGAATGTGTTCCTCTAGCACATGTTGCTCCACCAACCACTGTCTTCGTCCATCCCACCTAACCACTTAATCGCGCGCCACCGCTTGAAAATCGATTACTGGCCAAACTTTGTCAACGGTTCCATTTCTTTCTGCAACAAGTGCACAATAATTTGCAATAAATTATTACGTAAAAAAACATTACTAAAGATAATCTTAAACAAATGTTTATTTAAATTGAAGGCTAGTTAAATGCTCGAGGTTTACTCAACTCAAAGTAAATTGTTTGCGAGAAAAATTTTACTGCAAATATTCTTTGACAGGACCTAATTTTTATAATTATGGTTCTTACATAACTGTATCATTGAAAAATGCGAATGTATAACTAACGAGATACAAAGGATGAAAATTCGATGCTGAATTCAAATGAATGTATACATTTTTTCAAAATACTAAAAAAAAAAATGTTCCTTAACAAAACCTTGATTGACAGTCATAATGCACAAGTCCCTGAATTCCACCTGAATGTGGATATACAATTCATGGCTAATTGTAAGTAAATGAAAATGAATTCCTACGATGTGATCTTTTTCTTTCTATTGTATTAATTAAACTAGTAAGTAGAACTCGTTATGAATTATTTATTTAAGTATACAACGAATATGCTCTTTAATGGTTCCAAGCGGCAGCACTTAATTAGCATTCAATTCTCAACTTATTTATTTGTATCATTGTAGGTTTTGCTACCAATTTCACGATTTTAAATTTTTGACAAATGTTTAACAAATCAATCGTTATAAGTGAAAAAAAGAGAAGTTTTAAAAAGGACCATAACACAACTTGGCAAGCCTTTTTCGCGGCACTCGTGAGATGATAAAAAAAAAAAAAAAAAAAAAAAAAAAAAAAAAAAAAGAGAGAGAAAGAGAGAAAGTAACTTGTTTGATAAACACGTTTTCGAAAAAACGGGAGCCAGCGGTCAAGCCAACGGTGCGGCCAAGTTACGGCGCGGCGAAAGTACACGGTAACGAATGCATCGAGCGGACCACGTGTCCGAGCGAAAGGTTCGCGAAAGACGAGTAAGCGGGCGCGAGCCACGTTGGTGTTACAGTTACCTACCGCATTGACCGTATAAACGGTGTGCGTTATAAAAAATGTATAGGGTATACGTGTTACTGATGCGAGTGGAGGGCGAAGTTTCAGGTTGGTGGGGACACGTAATCGGTACGCTTCAGCCCTTCTTTGTCTCCTCGGCGTTGTCGTGGCGCGTCGTTCGATATATGGTCGTTCGCTTCGACCCGGCGAAACGCCGGCTTCCATTCGCGGCCGAACGATGCTCGCGGATGAGAATGGCCGGCCCGTGCCGGCCGAGCAACGCGTCACCAACCGAGCGCCATCTGTGACGCCAAGCGATTACTAACCTGCAATCGAATCAATTAGCGAATCAATTCGTTTTCCAAGGGCTCGGTGCTGCACTCCCTCTCCTATTCCAGCACCACTATTGCTCATTTTTCAATTCACACCCCATCCCCTTCTTCCTCGCACCCCGCGCCCATCTTCTGCTCTGCATTCTTTTGCTCCTACCTTTCTCACTTATTGCGACAGCACTGTTGTTTCGCTTTCTTTCAAATACAAACGTTTTTACGAATCTCATAACAATTGTCACGTTCATAATATTCACTTGTTTTCTTACTTTTCATGAAATGTCGTTCGTCGGACACGTCCCGCCATTTTTCAACTTTTTCAACGTTTCATTTAAAATAACGGCCAACCAGCAAATATGATCTCGCGTCGCGCGGCATCATAAATATTTACACCTTACTATTTATCACTTTCTTCTTTTCAACGAACTTTTTTTTTTATTATTATTTTTGAAATTTCCAAACACATACTTGCCAAAAAGAAATAATTAAAAAATTGTCCAACATTCATTTGTTATTTATTCACTTTATCACTTGTTAAATATTTGTCTTAACTTGAATTTGTTTTACTTTGCACATTTTTACTTATTTATTTTTACTAAAAAAACCAAATTTAGATAAAACTATAAAACTAGAGGTAAAAAGATAAAACTAAATTTTACCAAATTTAGTTTTTTTGCTAAAGTTTGGTCACGTTCATAATCTGGAATGTAAAAGGTGCACTACTTATGATTGTATAGTGTACAATAGAAAAAGCATCTTCGTGTAAACTTGCCTTGTGCTTATTTACACACGAATACATTTTCTGGTGATAAACGCATGACGCAGAGATAAAAACCTTTCAAAGTGATGCTTATATGTCAAAATCCGAAATATATAAAAGAAACGCTGTTAATAGGGATCTCCGTGTTATCTCAATATCAACCGGCAATATCCATTAAATCAGCAAATGATAACCGAATTTAAATTTTTAACTGACGTTCACGTATAGCGCAGAGTTTCCAATAATCAACGTCAACAAAACGAAACAACAAAACAAAAAAAGAGAGACAAACAAACAAAGAAGGAGGGGCAAAGATATTTTCTTAGCCTGCTGCTCGGCTTAAATATAAAAATGCCGCCTGCGACTGATGATACTTTGAACAGTATTCAAAAGGATATTTTTTCGAAAATAAGTGATAATGATGCCGAAGGACTCAAGACTATTTTGGCAACAAATAAAATTAAAATTGATTTCATCGACGAAAACAAAATGAGTCCACTTCAACATGCCTGTTACAAAGGAAATAAAGAAATTGTACAGATGCTTTTAGACCAAGTAGGTTATGTTGTTTTCTATGTTATCGTTAGTAATTACGTTTAATTGCGAAAAAATGCATTTAACAATTTTTTAAATTATTGCAAAACTTGATATAATTTTTCTTTTGTGATTGATAATAACTTTTTATGTCAGAATTATCATCACTGTGTAACTATTGTACAAATAAATTTTTTTTTATTGTATTGCTTATTATGTTTATCCTATTTCATTAAATGAAAATGAAAAAAAAAATATAAAAAATCTGTTCAGATTATCTGTCTGCTATTGTTATGAATTAATGATGTACTTAAAATAAAGTTGTTAAGATATATGTTTACATGGACAGTAACCTTTTAAATAATAAAACAATAACAAAAAAGTTGAATTGTAAACTAGTACCTTCATTTTTGGTTTGTAATTGTAATTGTAATTGTAATTCTAATTGTAAACCTTTATGTAAAGTATTGATTTTATAAACTATGATTTTGTGCTTTCATTAGAATAATATTTTTTATTTCTATTAAAGTAAAGTGCAAATAATTTACTTTAACTTTGAAACTGTAATATTTAATAAGTGAGACAAGTATGGAATTATTAGTGTTACAGCAAGAAGCGGAAGCTTTTGGAACTTTATAATAACATTCAATGTTATGCAAATATTTAAAAATGTTAGACAATTTCGCAAACATTTGGAAACTTTTTTTCTATTACAGATAGGACAATGATCCAAAGGTGATATTAATGTCATTTGTTTTGTCCTTCTTTATTTATTTAATATAGGGCGTTGATGTAAATATGTGTCAACATGAACATGGTTATACAGCCTTGCATTTTGCCGCCTTAAGTGGTAACTCTGACCTGTGTCATCTTCTAATGTCTCATGGTGCTCGATTGACAGCTACAAATAGTGTGAATCGTACTCCAGCACAGATGGCGGCTTTTGTTGGTAATCACAGTTGTGTCGCAACCATAAACAATTTTATACCAAAGGCTGATATAGATTATTACATCAAACCTCAAGGATTACAAAAAGAACCGATGCTACCACCATATTTAGCAGATTCTTTTCACAAGTTCATCATGCAAATAAATATGAATCCAGTGCGCATAGTTATGACTTTAATTAAATCTCCAGGGTTATTCGAAAATATTTACAAGGTATAACAATGAAATTCCAATAAACATTAATGTGAATTATAAATAAAAATTGTTTTTTCTTTTTTTTAAGAGTATTTGGTTGTGAGATTAATTTCTAAGAAAATAATAGCAAATATTATTTTTTATTATTTTTTTTTATTTAATACTAGACAAATTGATAATTTCTATGCTTTTATAATTTATGTCATTTCAACAATTTTTAAAACTATGGAAGGGCTCATAAAATGTTTAAGTAATTCATGAATATTGAATATTTTGCAATTCTTAAATAAGTACATATTCAAACTGTTTAAGTATGAGTCATAGAATTTATAAATACATTTTTTTCTACTTCGTTCTGAAAAATAGTTCCCGAACGTATGTTTTTAATTAGAATTTAATGGGATTTTTAATGTGAGATAATATATTTATATGTATGTATGTATGTATATATATATATATATATAAAGAAAAAAACACAAACTACAAACATCAAAGTTAAGAATGAATTAAACATTTAAAGTATATTTATTGTCATTTTAGATTCAAAAAGTGTTAGAATCAATGCGGAACAAAGAGATGTCTCGCGGAAGCGATACCAATGAAGTGATGGCGTTCAAGTATCATTACCTGAGCTCTGTCGTTGAAGAAGTTATTAAATGTCAAAAACGCAAAGAGGCACAGAAAGCAAAACAAGCTGAAGCAAAGAAAGAGGATAATATTGAGGACAAGAAAGATACAAATACTAATGAAATTACAACTAATGTTAAAAAGAAAGATGAACATTTTGATGACAAGAAATGTGATGCCGCAGAATTTCTTATACGTTCATTTTTGAAGTGCAGCAAAAATGATGGGACCCCTGAATACCAAGAAATGTTTCTGCGAGAAGTGGTTCGTGAATTTCCATACCGAGAAAGTATGATATTTAAACAAATGGTAGCAACTTTGGCGAGTAGCGATCCACCATCAGCATTATCAGTTGTCTCTGCAGCTATAAATGGTCAAAAAGGTTTCACCGACAATGTTCAAACTTGCGTCACTTGTGGCGAGGAAAAGGCAACAAAAAAGTGCAGCAAATGTAAGGCTGTGCAATACTGTGATCGTGAATGCCAGCGATTGCATTGGTTTGTACACAAAAAGTCATGTGCTAGATTGGGGCAAAGTCCAACTTCAAACGTAAAGATGTTGGATGTTGATAAAGAACAGCTTAGCAGCACTATTACATCCAGACTGGGAAACACGAACATTAATTAAAACATATCAATAACAATAAGGCTTGTCAAATCAATGATTCAAAGATATTCAAACACTTTATCAAAAGTTCAAACTTATTCAAAATAGTTCAAAAACTTTGAATACTTTGAATATTCAATTCTTTAAATCTATGAACATTTAAATTAATTAAATGATTATTTTAGGACTACAATCTGCTATCATCAGCATCTTAAATAAGTAATAAAATAGATATATAGATAGATAAAAGATATAAAAGATAGGTAGATGACATATTAGTTAATCATTATCATTTTTAAACAATATTTATTTATTAATTACTACATGGGCATTTCACCCAATATATAAAGTAATAAAGATGACACAATAAAAAAAGAAAACCAGTGGTAATCAAGTTCAGTCAAAAATAAATATGATAGCAATATATTTATATTCTCCATCAACTGTAATCTGTTAGTACTTTACACTTAAATCTCATTCACTTGTGTTAAAGTTCATATCATAATCATTTGCCAATCTACTCATCCGATATAAAGGCGCATAATAAAATTGATTGGTCCATCGAGGATTCATTCTCTTATTCCTAAGAGGAACTCTCCAATTTAATATGGATACTAATAAATTTGAGTCTATATTATTATTTAGAAGGTCATAAAGATATTTACAATCGTTATACGTTCGATGAGTGCATAATAAACTAATATTGAGACTTGAGGCAATTTGGTTATAATTATGATAATGATCATGTATTAACTTGAAATATATTGGACGTATGTTCGCGTAATATAAAATGAATTACATGAGCCGTTTACAATCATTGATTACAGTATACTGAGAAATTAGCTGAAAAAAATATACTAATAATGTACCATACTAGAGATATGCTTCTTACGCCAGAGTACAGATTCCTAGAAATACACTTTCATAAAATATATAGCAAATCCTACAGTTATTATTGGTTGAAAAATTGCAAATACAGAAAATATCACACATAATGTGAATTTTGATAATATTAGTAGTTGAATGCTAATACGGTATGTGAAGTTTGTGAATTATTCGAATAGGTTCAAATTATCAAATTTATGAATTGTTTAAACAATTCCTAAACTATTCGAACTTTTGACAAGCCTAAATTAATAAATTTTATTACATTATTAATAATGTTTGCTAACGAGAATGACAGGTTTTGAATTCCTGCCTAAAATGTATTTTATTTATTTTGTACATAGGTATATGACAAAAGGTTTTTAAATGAAAAGATGAAAGAATTAATATTGTATTAGTGTCTTGATAGATGTGTTGTACACATTTTGTACAATATCAAGAAAACTTATTGTCATATGCGTATAGCAACTTTCAAACTGTACTGTAGTTGTGGAATATTGGAACAATTGGTTAATACTAAGTTGTGACGCCCCCTGCAAATGTTAATTAAATAACAAAGAAAGAATTAAACAATTCATCACCTTTATTTTAAACTTTTTCAAATTTTACTCCAGCATTGATACATTTGTTTTTGTCATACGTTTTTTTTTTTTTTTTTTTTTTTTTTTTTTTTTAAATGGTGTTTCTGCGAAAAAATTTAACTTAATCCTTGTTCTCTTTCACCCTTCCCCACCCCCCCGCACCCCCCTACCTCCCGTTCTCCCTTTTTCTCTTGAAAAAAAAAAAAATATTGAGCTTGATTACAAATACATTTTCCTACGTTTTCCATTCTTACACTGTTCCTTTGCATTATCTACTAACTACTCGTG
>JABFOV010003673.1:0-15719 GCA_022817685.1 Aradophagus sp. ZL-2020
AAAATGCAAAAAGAAGAAAGACGTTTAGAAGAAAACGGAGAGCACAGAGAGATACACAATGAGTAGCGGCGGCGGCGTCAGATGGGGATAAGGGACAGAAACATAGCCGCGTTATAGTCGAGTGTACGCATGACTGACGCTCTCGCTAACCAGCTTCGACCAACTCACAGTCTAAAGCCCCCCCACCCCTCCCTCTCCCCCCGAGAGGATTTGGTCCCGAGCTTTCAGGTGCCGTATTATTACGTTACTCGGTATTATTCTTATCTGGAGCTGCAGTTGCGAAACGTCTCAAAGTAGCTCCAAGTTTCCGGCTTTGCGTAACCCTTGCCCCTTCCCCCTCCCCCTCATTGCATCGCAACGCCATCACCCTTGGCTATAGCTGTTGCTCAAAGCAAACACGATGGCGTTATAATAGCGTAATTATTCCACGATTCGGGATCAGCCGGGTAAAGAAATGCGGCCGATTAGCGCGGAGGAACCGCTTTCCGAGACGGTCAGCCTCGATTCAGGCGATTTACGGCTGACGGCTTTATTGGCGGCGGGGCGCCAATTCAGTGCCGTAGATTGGACTTTTTGAAATATCCCGCCGAGCGAAAATGCTTAATCGAATTTCAACTCGAAACTTGGTTTACTTAACACAAGATAGCGAACGTGAAACCGAATGGAGGTGTTATTTGAAGCGAAGACGGTATTTAAAGCGATATTTATTGTGACAACGATAGCGCGCCGAGGAGCGATCGAATTAAGGAGCCGCTCTCCGATGGATTAAATTTAGTCCGATCAAGAGTGCGTTAATTGAGCGGAGGCATTTCCTTTGCTTATTTGATCGTCGCTTGTAGGATTAACACTTTCGTGCTGCAATCTGCTATCCCTTTTTGTCATTTATAAGTACGTAACGGAAAAATATATAAATATCTTGCTTTCAACGTTTACCACGTTGAAAAAACTAACCTTTTTTTTCTTTAATTAAGTACAATTTTTATCGATACAACTTAAAATAGTCTTGCTGTAAAACAATAAATTAGGAAAATATTAATTATTTAATTGAAATTTAAGTTTGTAAAACTAAATAGAAAAAACAATTTCTTTTTTAATTGAGGTAATGTATTTGATTCGCTGCAATGGTACAATTGAAATAAAAAACTGTTTGTCCGAGATTGAATTATAATTTTTAATTGATAAATATTGAATGAAAAAAGTATTTAGCAACTGCGTTAAATTATTTTCTTCCGTTCTTCCATCTTCCAGTGTTAAAAAAAGGCGTGAGACTTTTCAGCATAATATGTAAGATTACTAAGTCGTTTCCGTCAAGTTCAGTGAAATTGTTATTCCGCGACTGTTCTTACATCAGCACCATTTCGAACGAACGTCATTATATAACTTTTTCACCCATCAACGATCGTCCTTCTGAAGTCACGAGCGCAAAGTACTATAATTTAGCATGACAATTTATTTGTTCGTATGCTCCGTGAATTTCCCATAAATCACATCTGCCGCACGGAAAGATAAAATAACGCATAAAGATATTTAGTTGCAGCAATGCAAAGCACATGCCGGGGCGAAGTTGTGCGATGCAGATTGAGAGATATCGATTTTCAGTATCGCAAGCAGTGGTGAAGACGTCGTTTATATGAAAGCAGAATGTCATTTCCGCGTGCCAACCAAACTTCGTCACCCTGCCTTGCCAAACGCAGGAGCTCATGCTTGTTCGCTGCAGTGCCCGCGCCCCGACAATTTGCATAACATCAGGAGATGAAAATGCATCCCCTCATTAAACCCGAAAAACCCATCAATCCGTATCGAATTTTCGCCAAATTTCAGTACTGTGTTTTACATGTTTGCAAACCACCAACAGCAGGGTGGCCACTTTCTGGAAAACATGGAAAACCTGGAAAAGTCAGGGAATTTTCGACCCATTTCATTCAATTCAACATTATCTTTCAATGTCAAATAAATTTTTCGTTGTCATTAACGCTCCTTTAGTATTAAAGATTTGGCTTTAAACAAAATGATAGAATGATTTAAAATAGCATTCGATCATTTATACATTATAAAATGTATTTATTTAAAAAATCAAAAAATGTTTTAGGCATAGATGGGTTAATAAATCGATAGGATTTTTCATAATAATCGTTTTTAATTGTTTGGTACTAATAACAAAATATTTAGTCAATAAAGGTAAATTCGAACGTAAATAATATAAGTACTCAATGTGAATATAAATAAAATAAACGTCAATTGCACAGGTGATTTTGCAATTTTGACAAAATATTTAGTTTGCCAAACATCAGCAGCAATGTTTTATAAATTCAACCGAAGTTCAATTGGGTCAATCGCATGTTTTTGTTAGTATGTAAAATTTTAATCTGTTCCATTCAAGGATCCCATTTGGCGATCTAGCTCAACTATCAGAAATAAAGTCCGGTTTATTTAAATGCAAACTGTAAAGTACAGTAACAGAATAGAGTAATAAAATGAAGCTATTTCCAGACTTGATCGAAGCCAAACGAAAACCCAATTTCAGCCCTACTTGATCCCATTTCGAAGCAAATTCTATTTAGACTGTATAGTGACCGATCGGCTAACTGAGCTGTCCAATAAAAACCTAATAATTCACTTTTCCGCTTGAAAAGCAGAAAAGCTCTCTTACCTTTGATTCTTTTTCCACGTATATAAGTGATTCTTCGTTTAAAATCTCCAAAGCAATGTACAACTTTTATAATTGGGCGAGAAGAAAACATTGAAATAGGCGCATTTCACTTTCCGTCGAACTCAACTAATTTCGGCGCGAAGCAAATGCCATCCAGTGACCTTTTTGCACGTAACGCGAAAAACGAAAACTTTATTTCCGAGTTCGAACTGAAATTCTTTTTCGGAACAACTTCTTCGCCCGAACTTTGCCTTACCTTCAATGTACCACAGCGTGCCATGTAATAAAACAAATTTCGCTATAAAAGTCGACGAAAAATTGGAGCAAAGATAAATCGCGGATTTTTGTGTCACTCTGACTTTCGGCGATAAACAAACAACCGAAGCTTAATTCAAAATTGTTTTGAAACTGCTGGTCAAGTATCAAAGTCGGCATGAATTTCGACGATCAACGATTCGCCGATCTTATTGCGCCCATTTTCCCGTCTCTCTTGGTGTTGTTTGACAACGTTAATTTTGTTAACTTGACAAAAAGTACTTGACATTCGCGGCAGGTCAACGTTTATACAGCGCTCGTACAATGTTTCCCCGGAGTTTATGAAAAGCTGTTATTTATCTTTTGCCATGTCAGCAGGACAGCTTTGCGACGGCGTATTTAGACATGGACCAGGACATTACATTAGTAATATTCATGGTTCAAATTCAGAAATATTCATGTAGAACAAGCCACGTGTGTATAAAATGCAGTTTGTGTTACAAATAATTACTTTGTTTTTAACTTTGAGCATTCAATCTAAATCGTATTTTCATTAATTAGATAACTTATTTTGTGACTTTTCTTTTGTTTTTTTTTTTTTTTTTTTTTATCTAAAACCAAGATCCTCGTCAAATTTTGAGATGTTAACTGCTTGATTTGTATTGCCATTATCTGGCATCTCACGCAGAAAAAAATCCAAAACATCCAGACGCCTGCTAGACTTATGCCATACCTCTGTCAGACTTCTAAAGTCTAGCAGCAGAGCATTTCAAAATTTTGTTTACACTGTATTTTCGTTACAAACGAATCGTGAGCAACAAAAACAATAGTCTATTCGGGCATAATTGAAAATCAAGCGAAACATCGCGCTTAGCATGACGGATTCGCTGCCACGACAATCCGTACATTTATTCTGCGAGTGACAGCCTCCACGGGCCAAACGAGCCGGCATTTCGACGATTTCAACGGCTCCATTATCCCCGTCGTTTCGCACGATACACACGGAACACGCGGCCCAAATTCTTAATAACCTTATTTGCCCAATTTCAAGTTTAAGAAGCGCGTAAAACTTATATCTTTGTAGATTCCGTTTTACGTGAATGCTCGACTAAATACGGACTTGAGTTAATAGT
Source organism: Aradophagus sp. ZL-2020 (assembly GCA_022817685.1). Lineage (NCBI taxonomy): Eukaryota > Metazoa > Arthropoda > Insecta > Hymenoptera > Scelionidae > Aradophagus > Aradophagus sp. ZL-2020. The sequence goes on from JABFOV010003673.1 coordinate 4,039, forward strand.
AACGCTTCTTTCGATACTACCGCAGCGGAGGGGGGGAGGAGTGAACAGCAAGACGGAGGCAAGAAACCGTCAGGAGATTTCGTATTCCTCGAAGAACGAAACGTAAGATACTGACTGGCTCGGCAATCTTTTTATCCGCAAACGTTTTATTCAAAGAGGTTTTGAATTCCACTTTAGTATCCGAATAAATGTTTGACTTTATTTTCGTGAATCGGCATTGAATAAGGTAGCTCGCGAGATAGCCGTAGCTACGCCGAGATTGGATAATATTCATTTGGCGGTAATAAGAGAAATTGTGAACATTTCTATTGGAACGCTTGCCTGATGGCAAATACGTTTATAGATCGGAACGATTTCACATCAATTCTACATTGATGTAAAAGTCAAACGTCATTTTCAAATTGCGGTGTCTTTGTTTTAAACTTACCGTGAACTGTTTCGCCATATTTTAGGTTTACGTTCGAAACGTAATCACAAAATGAATAATTAATAATAAGTTTTAAATTTTATGTAACCACGTTGCAAATATTAAATACTGGATGCAAATTTAAATGTTGCAACAGTTGAGAACAAAATATTAAGGATGTAAAGGTCGTCAATTTCAGAATCATAGTTCAACGATTTCAGTCATATAAAAAGGAATGTGTATTTATCTAGATAACTATTTGCACAAGCAGACAATCAATGTAGATCGGTTTAAATTGATCTTTTTAAATTGGAAAACGTTCAAAAAAAATTTTTTTTTTTTTTTATTTGAGTTATTGTTATCGGCTCAAGCTTTTTCTTGCGCGAAGATTTTTAATTTTAAAGTTATTTGTTTGATTGATTGTTTTGTTCAGAAAACATCAATCGCTCGATTGCGTTGGATTGTATATCGAAAAATCGGCTTCCTTTCATTCACATATTTACGTTGTCCAATGTGGTTATCTAATCATGAAAAAAAATTGATCGAATGAAAGAGATTTTATGTTTTTATTAAAACTTTGACGTTGAGTGGCGATTGAAGTGAAGGGTATTGAAGGAAAATGACGTGCTACGAATAAACTATTTCATTATTCAGTTATTTTCGTAAAAGAAAATTCATTCTTTATGTTTTTATTGAAAAATCGCCCTGAAGACATTTATTGGACGTTGACGTACGATTTTAACGATAATTTTAATCTGTCGCCCAGCAAGATACAGTCAGCCTTTCAAAACAATTCAGTGGATTTAATTACAATCATTTGATTGTATTATTTAAGTTAAATCACTAACGTAAATAAACATCGCATACGTGCCTGCGTATGTATTGCACGTAATTTGCTAATATTTACTTAACTCAGTTGATTTAGTATTACTGAATAATGAAATAAAATTTTGTTTCGTCATTTTCCAATACCTTCAAATTATTTACTGTATGTATTTTTTGACTTTCAAGTACAGAATTTTTCATTAATTTATTAAATTAAAGTTCAAGTAGTTTAAATTCAAAGTATTTTTACCAACTTGACCGATGTAATTATTATAATTTTTATAGAAGAACAAGAGCTAAATTGAATACGAAATAATTTGTATCAATTTCTCTTGATTCTTTTTATTTTAGAATGATTCATCTGTTTATGAAATGCAACAATTATTGTCACACAAAGCTTTGTAATGATTAGATTAAGGATAATAAACGTATATTGAAGCACAGTAGTATATATTTCACTGACTGGATATTGTGTCGTTTCTATTAATAATTTGGTTCGTAACCAAGTTGAGCAAAACATAGCAAACAGTATTGGCTTCGGTACCAATTTGTAATTATCGCTTAGAACATATTACCGTAGTTATTGTTGTAATTCGAAACTATAAATTAACACAAATAGTTATCAAAACCAATCCTCATTTACAGAGATTTTTTTAATATCTTGTAATGAGGGAATTGAAATTAATCTTTCAAACGTAAAAAACTATTCAAATTTAATGATGGTTACAGATACTTGAATACAATTTATATAATGTGTTTTGTAATAAATAAAATATGTCTAAATTATAATTGCCATGAAATTAATTAACCGTTATTCTGCTGAAACCGTTATTTGTTTGATACGTAATCTTTGCATAATTTTTAACATAAATATATATGTATCTGGAACATTTTTATGCCTTCGAAGCTGTTGTTTCACTTCATCAAAAAGACAATAGTTTGAATTTCTCAATATTTTCAGAGTAATACTTGATACTTATCGGTATTCAGTCTCGATAACCAATCTGTCATCAAGATTTATACATTGACTTTCATGACAACGTTGTAGTATTCATGTTTATAGATTACTATTATACTTAGATAAATCTAACGTGTACGTTTAGTGTTCTTAATTTATTGCGATAAAACCTTTTCCATGATTCCCCATTTTCGCTTCTTTTTTTTTTATACAGCAGTATCGATATTCGATATAACTTATTCAAAATCAACATCAACTGACGATGATTCTTGTCTTTAATAAAATCTGAATTATTAAGTGACATTTGCACAAAAATATAACACAATTTCATAATCTAATTTGTTTACATAAGTTGAAATTTGCAATGAAAAACATGTTAAGCTGTAAAAAAGAAACCGTTAGTAGAATTTAACTCTCCAGTCACATTTTTATGCAATTTTTCCAACGAGATTACGTATGCGATAAAAGCATCCAATACCGTCAACGACGAAGCTTGTAATAAATTGATTTAATCAGTCGAAGATCAGGGAACAATAAAGCCGCCTTAATTTAACGTACGCAAAACTTGACGACGCGCGTCGCTTGCTATCTTTCCCGTCTCGACTACACCTCCCAACGACTTGTCATGGGAATCGAATAAATAAATGTCCGCGGGGAACAACGACGAATTTCGGTGACTCCCGTGACTCGGCGATTTACGTGACGGGAATAGGTTAACTGGCCCCGAACTGCTTTTACGTGTACTCGATATAGATCACGGCGTAACTTTTGTATATTAATTCGAGAATCCGCGTCGTCTTAAGCAACTTGGCGAAATATCGCCGCAATCACCTCTTATCTGCGCTTAAATTACTTCTGACAATTTATGCAACTAATTTCACCCGTGTTGCATTCGAAACGGGATCCCCGCGTGGGAAAAGGACCATAACGCTGGAGTGGCAAGGGTTTAGATAACGCTCCAGATACTTGCCGTACTTTTGCCACGCTGTTTCGCCGGAACGATATACTGAAAAACATTGACCGATAAATTTTAGGATTTTTGATTGAATCTTGCAGTGAGTCTAAGAAGAGAAGGTCGCCGTCGTTTAGATAATTTTAAACTTCTAGTGAGTACGTCATAGTTAAATTATTTTTATGGAAACCGATTGAGTAAAATCGGGTACATTATAGTTTCAAAAACTGGATTAATAAATTATCATAACTGATTCAACAAACACGAGGCAACTCTAATGAGAACGTAAATAGTTTATTTTTAAATGAATATTGAGCCGACGTTACTCGCTTGTTGCTTTCTGCCTTTTGATCTGCAGCATTTACAGGAAACTGTTGAAATAAATTATAAATTTTTCATAAGAAATCTTAAGATAAAATTATTTTACTTTAAATGCTCTTTGATTTAATATACATTAAATTTGCTTCGATTTTATTAATTAACTTCTTAAATTTTCATTTTTGTTTTTGTTAATTAACAATATTATTAGCACTCAAAATATCCATTTGCATTTGTTTCTTTAATCTTTTACTTAATACACAATTTGACTTTGTTGAAAGGATATTCACTTCCTTAAAACAACTGTTTTCAAATGCATTTTACAATGTAAAACACATTTCTCCTACTCTTTGTTTGACTTTCTTTTTTACTTTTTTTTTCTTTTTTTTTTACGAAGTAAGAAAGCACCTATAGACAAGTAATGGCGTAAAACTGCGACGTTCGCTCATACGCAGTGGCGCTTGCTAACAGTTGCGTCCCGTAATTGCGCGACTCGGCAATAATGCTTTGAATTTTTATCTAAGAATAAAGCCTTTCGCTTGGCTTGCACTGGCTTGATATCGCGAGGGAGAGGAGAGAGGGGCATGACATTTCGTTGATTGCATATTCGTGTGTGCCGTGCAATAGCGCCACGGTATCGCGCGGGCCGAAGGGCGGACGAGAGAGAATTTCCCAGTTGCTGGTCGAGTCTATCTCAGACAGCCTTACTTTTCCACGACTCGCCCTCCGAATTCGGATCCCATATTCGCCATTATTCGCGCTGCGTTTCCGCTCGAAATCGTTCGCAATCTCAAGTGGATAACGTTTGACGATTGCCAGTTAAGGCAACTTTTGTTTTGCTATCGGCCGAATTCCGAAGCGCGCAATATCCTCTTCATATATTGGCGTTCGACATCATGTTGCTCGGCAATGGAAACAAAGCAATTTACATGCACTGCGATCCTGCACACACGACGAACCGTGAATAATCAGCCGAAGAGATATAGTTGGCTGTTTTACAGCACCGCGGAAGAATTGCCCGCGCGCGAAGCTAAATGCTTCGAAAAAGCTGTTTAAACTTAGCCCATTTTCCGTTGTCTTTCTGGCGTCCTTCCGCCGCCTTTCGTTTTGAGTTGTAATCGATTTGGAATAAAAATAGGATCTACTGCATACTAACTTTTGCAAAGTAGTGCGATGTTTTCTTCGAAAATGAAGTGAAGTAAATGCAGCATAAACAATACTTATAATAAAATGTAGTCCTTTTTTTTAATTTCCTTTTGCTATTACGCGGAAAAAAGTTGAAGTAGTATTATACTTTTTAAATCATAAAATAAAGTAATTAATTTTTACAATTAATTTTTCAATTTAATTCGTATTCGTGAATTAATTCATCATAGTATATTATTTGAATTACGAGGAAATCACTCTTAATTTAATTCAGCTTTTTTTCGAAAAGAGAATATTTTTGCGAGATTTTTTTAATAAATTTCCGTTATATTATAACCAGAGCTCCAATTGTTCTATTTTAATCTGCTAATCCGGTTAGTGTAAAACCGATAAAATTGACAAAATTGGATTCATATTCGTACGACTTTTTTTTTTTTTTTTTTTTTTTGAATTGTTATTCGCGATGTCAATAACAAAATTAATGCAGTGACATCAATTACAGATGTGAAATAATTATCCGCCTTTATTTATGCACATTTAGCATATAATTTAATGAAGAATACAATAGTCATTTGAGAATGAATAAAATGACTCTGCAAAATGGGTCATTAATATTTTTGACGTTACACATATAAAAATATTGTTCATGAAATATCCGAGAAATTTCAGATGAATTAAGAAATCAAAATTATATCCTAAAACAAAAGCAACATGTTTCGAAACCGTTCTAAATGCTCGCGTGAGATTTTAATCAAACATCAATGGATTTTAAAAGTCACCTTTTTTGAAACGGAGTAAAGTGCGCCGTAAAACTGAAATACTGCCATGATTTCGCGGCAATCACGTTGGCCGTGAAAATTTTTTATCTTCATGAAATCCGCGAGAACTGCGACATCCCTTCTTTTATAACTAGGAACACGAAGAATTATGCAGTTGACTAAATTATGACAATCCTGTTAAAAATGACTTCGCTTCTCGCAACTGCGACAAAAGATTCGAAACCACCGGTGAACTGTCGAAAACAAGAACTTAACGACTGACAACCAAGTTGTACTTTCACGTGGAGCATCAATTGAATATTCCACATTGAAGTTTGGACGCAAAATAAGTTTCTTTTTAGATTGCGCACTTCATTTTCGAGAAGTTTGTAAATTAAGTGAAATTGAATGTATAAAAATGCTTTCAGTATTGCAGATGAAGAACGCGACCTACTTGCGATTTGTTATAAGCGAAATTAATTCTTCAGTTCATATATTTTAGCATGAATTGCATGAAAAAATAGAGAATGGTTATTTTTTTTATCTCAGAATAAAGTGGAAGTAATTGAAAAATTATTATATTACATTGATGATGCAAAACTAAGAAAAGTTTATTTAATATTGATCAATAGAAAATATCATTATTTAACGTTCAGTAGAAGAAAACATTAAATCTCTTGATAAACAAATATTGACTGATACCGCTTTACATCTATATTTTAATTTTATTCATAAATATAACATTGACAATATGTACGAATCACATTTTTGCGTATACAGATACAAATTGTTTGTTAGTTTCCTATTATTTCTTGACACAAAAATAATGTTTTTTAACTCAGAACGAGCCAAACGATTGGCCAATTGTTTCCCTCATCGATCCATATCCAATTTATTTAGATTCCCGTCTTTGAACAAGTCTCCGTATTACACGTCAAAACTGAAAAGTGAATTTTCAAGCGCTGTTTGCTTTACAGTGACCTTTGCAAGCAAATCAAGCAAGCAGATGAAAATTGTCGATATTTGTTATGGCCGTGACAAGTACGGACGTCGGAATTGCCGTAATTGGCGCTACGTCCGGAATGCGAAAAGTCGGCGATGCCGGAAAAGTGCGCAACGACCCCTTACTTGATCCCTTTTTTGCCCCCCAATCCACTCCTCTTTTTTTCTTCGCCGTTCTTTTTGCCGGGCGAAACGAGCAAGAAATTCAACGGAAACAAAAAGCAAGCGGATCGGATTATGTAAATCTGGAAACATGACGGGAATAAAGGTGATGCGCCGCAACGAGAGCGAAAGCGCCACTTGGGCCACGCGGATCTTTCAATCCAACCACGCCGGGGGATTAAGAATGCACCAAACTAGTCAACTTAACGAGAACGCATCGCCCGACCGTAGATTTTGCCGAGATTTTTCTTCCGCTACTTATACTGCGCGCGCAACTTTTTCGCCCGGCTTCTTCGACTCTGATTACGCGAGGGACGAGGCCGAACATTACGGCAATTAAGATTAATGCGCTCTATTTTTTATCGCTCTTATCAATGAATGAATGATTAACATTTCCGAGCGACGGATTACTTTTCAACATTAAACAGTACCCCGAATTTCGTTCTTTTTGCATTATTTTGGTTAATTATGACGTACAAAGATAATTATGCAAAGAGGAAATGAAAATAGATAAAGAATGGTAACATAGTTAGAGCACAAAAGAGCTTGAACAAATTTAAACAACTTCATTAACAATTCAAACTTTTTTTTTTCGTTTCGTTTTGTTTGATTTTTATTCCAAGTTTATTTATAATTGCATAATCAGGTATAAAATTCACGTAAAGTAATATTATTTATGCTATTTTTAGACAATAATCACATGATTATCAAAGTCATTATGCAGTTAAATTAGTTAATAACCAAATGCTTTAATCAAAACTTTCAACATTTAATCTGCTCATATTTAAATAGTTTAGAGTTCAAGCGTGATTATTTTATTAATTAATATATTTTGTTTTTCGGTACGCGCAGTTTAATTATCGAATGAATTAGGGGTTCAGTTCAATGAATAAATAAGTTTTACGAATTAAAGTAATATATAAAAATCGTTAAAGTATGCAGCGAAAATGTGTGTCCATAGAAAGTTTGCAATGTTGAAAATTCAATAAATTCAAACGCAAAAAGTTTGTAACTCAAAATACGACAATGTTTTTTCTTGCTCAAATATTCTTTTTAATCAATTTACTATAGAATGCCGAAAAAATATTTTCCAAAATAATTCAGGGTGAGACTTTCGAATAACATTTGCTTCCTATATACACTTTATTGAATTTTCATGATTGCAAACTTTTTGTGCACAAAAGATAACTTTTTAATTATTAAAACAACATTTTAACTTTAATAGCTATTTTGTTTGCGTATACTATTTTAAGTAGTGATTCGTAACAACACACAAGCGCACTTATTATATCGTCGACGAAGATAAATAATTATCGGACAACGTTCACGGGTTGTCTGATTTTATAATCGGCCGATCCCGAAACCACGTCCCAAGGGCCAACCGCATGCCTGACTAAATGACTGACAACAAAATTAAACGCGCGCATTGAAAAACGTTTCGTCTGACGTTATTTTCACGCTCCACCAATTTATTAACGCACTTTTCCATCACGCGTCACAACATAAACGACACTCGTCCTTCAATGAAACAAAAACTGGATTGTACATAGGATCGAGCAGTTAGTATGGTTGACGGCGTGCTTCAAGTGTAATGATTCGTCTTTCTTTGAAAAATGAAGTCTGTAATTGGATAGAATGTATTAAAACGTATAAAGTCGTATTGATACATTAACAATATTGTAAGAAAAAGATACACTCTTAAATATGTAAAATCGTATAAATTGAAATGTAGCAGTTTTATTATCTAATCAAATGGTTCGTTTTAATGAATTAAAAATTATGTACAATTTTTTATTTAAATTTTATATTTTTGATTAAAACTAAGCAGTCTTAATTAAATCCCTCTAGTGACATTAACAGTGGTTACAATATTAATAAATCTCGAATTCTCGACAGGTTCAAACACCGATCCGTTTAATTATTAACACGAGAATCAATGCGCTAAAACTTGTCTTATATCTTGTGATATATTTTAAAAGTAATAGGAAGAACAATCCTTTGTGATTCTATCGCATTGCTCGGTCCCTTGAGACAAGGACAATAATACCCGTCCAATACATGCAACCGAGACATTTATTTTTTCAATATTAAATTTCAAAATATTTCACATTCCTTTTGCGACATAATCTACTGATCTGTTGGGAATTCCGCCCCATTTAACTACAAAATATTTGCATGGCACGACACGAACACAGTTACATTTTTGGATACTTTCGGGTATGCAGGGAATTTGTTTCCGGAATGTATGATGCTGTGTGAAATCAATATAAAAGTTTGCTATAGAAAATCTTACCTGTGCTTTTATCAGATACTTGAGCTTCAAAATGCAATATTGTCAAGTGTTTTTTTTCTTCTGCCCTCTTTTTTCTCGATCGCACTCCACGAATTCTCGATTTATCTTGTGTCAAAAGAAAGAAGCACAAGGCAACGACTGGTGTGAAATTATTTACACCGACGTTTTTTTGTGCCTTTTTTGGTCTTTTATGTAAACGATCGCAGCCTTCGAAACAAAGCAGACGGAATGTTTGACAATGAGAAAAACTTTTTGAAACAGCACGTACGCCGTGAATTAAATTTCATTAAACAACACGATTCGTCGAAACTAAATATAACATATTAACAAGGCTAAAAGAAAAAACAATTGATTGTCGATATTAGATGAATCTCTACATAAATTTAATACCAGTATAACAATTTTTTAAATGGTAAAACAATTCATGAATATTTTTTACTAGTTATCTGTTCAATCGAATTATTTGACAACGTGTCGTTTGATTTATTTACTGTCATATTAGTATTGAATTAATGTTTTTTCACAATTCAAGAATACCAGTAGCAAGTGTATGTTTGTGACACATGAAATAATATATTCTATTTGATTTCGCTCTTTTCATACAGAATGAAACTCCAGCTAAATACATCAAATTTGAGAGTTTAATTTCATTTATGGACATATTAAATCTTTTCCTTGCTAAAACAGCATTTTCGCGGGATATTCATGATATTTCATTCATTTGTCGCGAAAAAATTGAGTGCGTGGAAATTCGATAGTTCAATAAAATTTTATGAACTATTAACGTATATCATTTAATTATTTGATGTAGGTGTCTTATTTCGAGATATTTTTCATGTTTAAGATATTAAAAGTATTTGAAATTTAAATGAACATTTGCAGCAGCTATCGTATTATTCTTTTCCTTCTTTTTTTGTGAATTTGGTTTGTATATAATCTTAATTAACAAGTAAAAGAAATTTAAACTCATAAAATAAAAGAACATTACTAACTTCGTATAGATTATTAAAATATAACTCTATAATTCTGTCTGAATACTCTTAAAACATAAGTTTCGAATCAGGGAGTAAATCCTTCAGTTAAGCTGGAAAGCATCTTAGTATTTCGTCGGAGTTACAATACCTGGAATAAAAAATTATATAACTTATATGCGAGTATTCAACTGGCGGGCTTTAAAAGCTTTGATCAAAACGACAATTTTAAAAAATTAAAATTTTTTTGTTAATATCCAATGAAACGTTTATTGACAAAACACATCTTTTCAAAGAAACAAACATTTTTAATACAGAAATCAAAGTGTAGGTGACAAAAACTTTTCCAACTAACAGCCAATTTCAGTTTCCATTATTGCGTTACGCAAATCACAACAAGCGTAACGAGCTTGACTAATGAAGAACAAGCTAGCGTAACTTTGCAGTCCCGATTACATAAAACGGGGCGCGCGTTCAGTGATGTACGAGTCACGTGTCTTGCAGTTTGACACGACGCGACTTAGTTTCCGTGCGAGCTGCCCCAAGTGAGCCGCGCAAACGACCTAAGGCCACTACGAAAGCGGAGCTTACCTCGTCGGCCTGATTAATCTAAATTAATGTCAGGAATGTCCCGGTAATCTGCCCCGCAACGAAATAGCTGCCTTGCGATGCCGGCATTCCTCGTTATCTGGTTACGTTTGCATAAAGAATAGAAGCGGCGAACGACCGGCGCTATCCTTCGGCCACACCTTAGGTATGACCATCTACTTAGCGCCCCCACTTTCTCTACACTTAGATTTAAAGGTCCCAAAATTATCAGCTAATTAAAGACTAATTTTGGACCACGTTTATAATTTTTGGACCATGCTAGATTACGTAGGAAACAAATTTTTCAATGGGGGTGCCGGATAAAGGTTTAATTAACACTCCCACAGTAGTTGCATATACCGTATAACGATTTTAAGCCGCTCAAAATTACGAGCTCTTCAAAGACTCTCGAATGAATATTACAGTTGTTAAACATTTATTTAATATTTTTTCTCACATTTTTTAATAATAATAATAATATTAATAATATACATTCATTATTATTTATTTATCGTAATATATTCATAGCATGACCACAACCTTAATTAATCGAACGCTCGTTTCGCTTATTCTTTCCCTTTATTTCACAGATTTCGCGTTAAGTTTCGCCCCTCGAGTCTTTATTACGAATTACTTAACGACGCCCGCAATCGCTTTTGTTGGTTTGTTACTGCAAGTTCTTGCGGACTTGAACAATGTTCCGCTCAGGTTCATGCAATAGCGCAAAAATTATGAAACAACATAATAACGTAAAACAAACTGCGACTTTCTTTGACAATCGTGACGAAAGATAGTTTTTATTTCTGTGCTTTTTCTTGAACTCTTTTTCTCGCGTGAAAGTGCACGTGAAAAAATAAAAAAATGAACGTTCAATCAATTATTTTAATTGGACGTTAATTTTTCCTTTTCAATAAATTTTTATTTTATTTAATATAATAACATGCATTTTCAAAACGCTATTTTATAAACATTTATCTAATTAATTAAAAGTTTGTAATGATTGCATTATACTTTTTATTAAATTACTCCTTCCCTGTTCTCAAGAACATCTTTTTGCTTCGTAATTAATTAAAAAAAAAAAAAAAAAAAAAAAAAAAAAAAAACGTGTTCCTTTTTCACCCGTGGTTTGGGGGGTAAATAGAGTATCTTCATCTTTGTCATAACGCACAGCACAGGGGGGGGGGAGGGGAAGATTCAAACAACACAGAGTCGACCGTCTTTTGTGTTCTCTTCTGTTGTGCTGTAGCACTCTGCCTGTGGACTGTTGTGATGTACGGTAGTGTACGGTGTGATGACGCGTGG
>JABFOV010003674.1:0-15717 GCA_022817685.1 Aradophagus sp. ZL-2020
ATCCCAAATTAAAATGTTTGATCTACGTTTTCAATCGATTTTTGGTCAACATTCGATCAATGTTTGATCGACATTCTATTGATAATTTTCGATCAATTTTCGATGGACATCCAATCGATAATCCATCAACATTTGATCCACAAAGATATTCTTCTTTTACATGCTTATCTATTTGATCAAAAAATATAGTTATTAGATCTGCGGAGGTGTCACTCGATCGATCTAATTTCGATCTATTTACTTTGATCAATTTTTGATCGGAAATTGATCATTTTTTTTTTACTCGGGGAATATATTCAATTATTTTGGATATGGCGCCAATTTTAAAATTCAATCACTGCAATCCATTTTGTCATTCCCTCAAAAGATCATCCTCGTTCCTGTCTCGAGCCGAATGAAAACACCAGGTGTTAACTTTTGGCGCGATCGGCGCGTAATTTCATTTCCAATCGATTACGGCTGGTGGCGCGCCGCTTGCGTGATGGCGCGTCATTTCAGCGAAACGCCTTGCGTTTTATCGCGCGCGATCGATCGCGAATATCGGGCGTGGGCTCGGCCGAGCGCGCGTCGTTTCGCGGGTTCAACGGCCGGGCGCGTCTCCGAAACGCCGGGCCCGCCGAGGCCATTGTCCGGCGAGTCCCGGCGCCGAGCGCGCCCTCTCGAAAGCGCTTGAATTCGAATTAATTCCGCCAACGCAACAGTTTATTTATGAGGGAAAAAGCGCGGGAACACCTGGGATCGCCGCAACATCTGGTTCAACGCAAACGGAAGATCCCGCTGGACATAAAATGTTGCCACGTAACTGTAACGCTCGCCCTTTTTCCGCCCCCCCCCCTTTCCTCCTTACCACGTGCTTTCTTAGTTTTGTTCGGTTTAACGAATTTGTACGCGTCGTGTTTTTCCAGTCCGGCGATGAGTTACCGCGCTCTCCTTGGGACATCTGCTTTTCGTTCCGGATTTCATTTCAGCTGGACATTAAGTGGGAGATGAGTTGATTCGTGTTTGATGCTTCAACTTAGTTCAGTCTTTTGAGTCAAATAAGATTTTTGAAGATTATTTTTTAAGCCAATGTAATTTTTTTTGAATTCTTCATAATGTTTAATGAGAAGTAAGCTATTACTTTTTGTTAAAGTTAGTTCTTTGAATTTAAAAGAAGGTACTTTAGAATGATTGATAATTAAAAAAGTGACTGAAATCTTTTGATGTAAGGCTGATCGTAAATGGTTTGCGTAAGTCACGTTTATCTTTTATTATGTACAAATTACACATATATAAATTACACAAATCACAATCGTATTCTTATTTTACAGTGAATTGATGTTATTACATTATTTTTTACCTTTTTTGTAATACGATTTGTTGATGTTTAATTTTAATAATATAATTGATAGAAATTCGTGTAATTATCGTTCGGTAATTACATTTCATATTAAATATTCGTTGTTAGCAATGCTGCATAATATTCACATTCAACATTCAAAATACCAAAGCTTAATATCATAATTTCATTTTGTAGGTCAATTTTTGTTCGCTCTTAACATGCGAGTTCTCAACTCCGTTATTTTACTATTACTATTTCATCACATACAAATAACAGTAGTGCAAATAACAAATCACTGTAATTATAATTGGGTAAAAGATATTTCATCAATTGCACGTCATTACGTTGAACTGATGTTTGTTACGTAATAAATTATAAACGTGAGATGAAATTTCTGTTTTAAAAATTCTGTTTTAATAATTGTTTAAAAAATTAAGGTAAATAAATTTTTCTGGATACCCACATTTCTTCATTGCATTATTTACAATACATTTTTACTGAGCATTAAAGTTGATAAATAACAATTTTCTATTAATGTTAAAAATGCGCTATTATAAAAGAAAATTCTAATTTTTTAGTACAATACTATAAACCCCTCAGTGTTCGCGTCGTAGCAAAAATCTCATCAGAAAGAGATGTCCGAGTGGCGTATTTGCAGTCTGACAAAGATGCTACAAAACATGCGAACACTGAGGGGTTAAATTGTACAATTATATTAATTTGTTTATTTGATAAATCACATTCGAAACTTTGAGTGCTTTCAAAGTTTTCTCACTCGTCTAAATCTGCTTGATCACTTCTCCGAAATATCTTCTACATATTAAATAATAAAACAAAAAAACTGCTCTTTTTCACACCGCAATCTCGAAGCCCAAGATCTTATCCGCGAGTCCATCTCTCACACTCTCCGAGCGATAATTCAAGCGGTGAATAAAATATATCAGTCATTAGAAAATTGAATCTTTAGCAAGCGATCCTCCGAGGCTTACTCACGTCGGCTCCCTGGGCCTGATTAACTCAGACCGCGCGTTATAAATCTGGCCGGGGCCCGATTATACGGGCCGCAAACATGATTTGACCCGAGCTTCCCTGATGAGATAACTGCCGCATATTTCACTGTGCGTGGTAGTCGCTATTAGCGGCGATAAATCCTCGTGAATTGTGTAAATTAATTTAGCTCAAGGGGCAAGATGCGCGCACCTGATACCGGATACCCCGCTTCAATCAACCTTTGTACAAATACCCGTGAGTGAGCGGTAAGAGCCCGCGCGAAAACCGGAGCGCGGCCACCGAAATTCCTCACTAGGAATATGACAACGTTGGCTTGGCTCAATGTTAAAACTTTTTAGTTTTGCCAAATATTAGTTAATGTTATTAGTCCAATATGGACTAAAAAGATAATGCTGCTGTGAGAATTATGAAATGTCAATATGAAGTATTTGTCCAATATTTGTAACAAATATAAGGCTATTGTTGATCACAGATGTTGGTTCAATAGTAATGGCAAAATTAGTTTGATATCAGTTGCCAAACTTGGTCTAACGTCAGTTCTTAGCGTTGGTTTGATATGGTTGCAATATCAGTTTCCGATCTTGACCTAACGTTAGAATTGTCGGGATTTTACTAAAAATACTTAAAATAGTTAAATATCAAGCTCGTCGACGCATATTATCATTTCCAATTATATACGACTAACATTCTTAATCTGTTAAACTCGGGACTGGTTGATTGCAAGAAAGTAAAATGTTAGCCGCCTAGCGGCATATTAATGAACTACCGACACCAGTGTTTGTATTAGATTTAAAATTTTTATTAGAAAGTAGTTGTATTGGATTTTAATATTTTATCAACATTTTTTACCAATTTTATTGTATTATAGCGAGTAAAACATCTTTTACTGATACTAGACCGTAACGAGCATTTATGTGGGGCCCATGTAAATTGTTGCTGCATTTTGGATTTTATGATTGGATTTTATCACGCGACGAAAATCGTTCCGTCGATGATACCCAGCTTCCGTTTGCCGTAATAATTAGCGCTCGGTCGGACGTTGCCTCAGCCGGAGCCAATAAAACTTGGACTTTTCCAGCGGGTACAAAGCCAAACCGGATTGGCCAATCACGTCGCGCTAACGAGCTCGCGTGGAAATGGAAAGTGCGCGGGAAAACGGCCGTCGCGCAATTTCGCGCGAACGCAACAATTCCGCCCGGAGATTGCAATGCCGAAATGCCGAATGAGTCTTCACGCTGCGAGGTTGCGTCACTCGGCGTCGCGGTAACGCGTCGTCGCAATGAGTTACGTCGTGCGACGACTCGCGAGAGAATGCAAATCGGTTAGGTAAACCTGTTTCGAGTCGTACTCGCGAGCGATCCGGATTAGAAGCTGACCTAACTTTGATGCGAGGCGAGCTGTCGTCGAAATCCGCCAGCAACTTGTTGGGAATTTTGATTAGGACGCCGGTGCCATGGGAAAAAAGGCTCAGGGAAATCGTAGCTTACTTATCTCGTTGATATTGGGCATATTAACAATTTTATAGTGATAATGTTTGGTCATTCGGAGTAAAAAAATTTTTGTATTGAGCAACAAAATTTTTGATTCAGTTTAACAAATGCTTGTTAAATGGATTATTATTTAACAACGATTTTGATATAAATGGAAAAGAGGTGTTTCATTGAGATCATATTTTGAAACACTTGTGGTGTAAAACATCAAAATTAGAAGACTAAAAATGAAATCTTTTTACTTTCTTCTTGCTTCTTTCATTTTGACGACGAATATTCTTTGTCCGCAGTTATTTGTTGAGTAGATACAAAACATTTCATCATGCTATTCATTGACAGACGTTTTGGAATCTGTTTGAAAATATTTATAAAAGTTTGTTACATTGTATTGTAATTTTTTACATTTTTTTCAAAACTTCTGCGATATGTACATGCGGTCATTCTCAGTGTAATTTGTCTTTGTAATTTGTACGTTGCATAAGTAAGCTAGGTAGATATAATTTGTTAAGAATTTGTCTAATTATCTTATGCATTATTACTGTTTACTGTCATTATTACAAATATTTTTAAATTCTTGTAAAGATACTTTCAAATTCGATTATGAGTTTAGACAAGCTTTGTCTACTGTTGTCTATGTTTGTATAATAACATTTTTATATTATTTCTAAAATCTAATTTTATCTCTGTTTTTTATTGCGTTCCAGGTTAGTGTTTGTGGAATATTAGTGAATAAAAAAGGTTTAAAATATCGTTGGACCGAAGTACCTGAAACATGGAAGGAAATTATGGCAGTCGGCAGATGGTAACTGCATCAGAAAGAAACAAAGGTATGCTTTAAATTAATATTTTTATTTTTAATGGACTTTTCTGAAAAATATGTAAGTAAAGAAATTGATTTCTTTAATTTATATAACCAAGAGACTTTAAAGAAATCATCGAACAAGTAACAATCGATACATATTTTAAAACTGACGAGAATAGTGGAAAAACTTGAATGATCATTTCATCAAAAAATTACAATTAGTAAAAGTTACTTCTTAAAATTTAAGAATTTAATAGTAAAACTTTTCCAGTTTCACTATTTAAATAACTTTTACTATTTCGTTTTCTCACAATACGTATTCTGACTCTTAATCAAATTTTAAAACTTTTCAAACCCACAATTTTAGAGAAATGAGTATACAAAAAGACAATTCAGGTAGTCAATGTAAATAGAAAACAAATAATGAAATTGGTTATTCAAATAGTTGATATTGATATACTTCATACCTTCAATATTCACATTAAATTAATTTACATATTTGACTTTTTTTTTAACTATAAAAAATCCTCGATCGTCTTCAAATATTTAAAGTGATTATCTGAGATATTTATAAAAATCAGTAGACAGTTCTTTTACCTATCTGTATCTTTCAGTGTACTTTCACTCAAACATTGAACACTAAAGATTTATCTCATCATAAAATTATTCTCATTTGAGTCAAAGTCTCAACATGAAACCGCCCCGAATTCCATGCACCACTTCTTCCTTCCACGATCCACTCATGTTTTCTTCACCATCAAATTAACTTAGCTTCCTCAAACCAACTTCCGGACACTCGTTTCGCTTTAATTTCTCGATCGAACTCTGAAATAACCCCGCCCTTATCGGCGCCACTCTTTTCCAGCACGAATAAAGGGCCCGGGACGTAATAATTATTGACGCTCGAGTAGATTTGCTTGGGCGAGTCGGATCGCGTGCAAATCGCCACCTTTTTTTTATCTCTCTCGCGGCGGCTCCTAGAAATTCATTGATGGCAGGAAGACAGGAAGCGAGGTGAAGCACGCGGCGGTAGGAAGGAAGGAAGGAAGGCCTCGCGGTGACCTAGGAGTCCGTCGACCCTCTCCGTGCTTAATAAACGACCGTATAAACTGGATCCACGTGTAGCGAGGCCTGCACGAACGCCGGTTACCTCGCCGAGCCGGTGATTTGTGCGATATCGTACGTCGCCACTATCGGCCCTCGGAATCAAACGTTCGGCCCCCCCTTGCCCCGCGCTTTTCCCTCCTTGGTAATTTTATCCCGGTTAAAGGTTCGGCTTGCCGAGAATTCCGCGTCTCGTTCCTTTTGCGAGCGACAAGGCCGTGCTTCGGCTTCGTTTTGCTCTCCTCCGCGTTTTCAGCGAAAACTTTTCCGAGGCACTATACGATTACGCGAGCGCACGACTCGTCATATTTATCGCAAATGGCGCGGGATTTATCGGCCGGTCGCCGGGCTGCTGCTTTATTGGCCGCGAGTTTTGACGTCGAATTGGATTATCGTATAAATCACGTCGCCGTGTCGATTCATCAGTCGCGCGACGGATTGCCAAGTGAGGCATCAAAGATTAATGCGATTCATCGGCGGAATTGATTAACCAGATGACGTAGGCCTTTTTGCATAACGGTCGCTGCTCTCTAACAGGATTCGTGATGATGAATAATCGGCCCTTCCTCCCCCAATTGCACGGTTCGAGTCGTTTTCGCGTTGCTGACGATTTATCGCTCTCGGGCCGCTTGGTATTTGCATGATTGCCAAGACAAAGCTGGCCGTGGAAAAATGCCGGATTGCGGCAATTATGCTATTGGGTCGAAAGTGGAACTGACGAGCCGAACCTCGCGGGGTTATCAGATGGTTTTCTGGGATTCGATGATATTTTCAATGGTAGGAGATGCAAGGCTCAACGATCCTGGCGTCGGAGGTGTAATTACCTAGATATTGATCCATGATTTATTGCAAATTTCAAATTGATTTCAATTGGAATGTGTACGTTTACTGTCAGGGCTGTTGTATATTAAAATGATTAAACTGTACGGCTAGCTTAGTCTTTTGTTGTTGATCTTAGGGTGTAGTTATGGGTTGTGATACCTATACCTTTCTAGTTTTACTTTTTCAAGATATTATAGATATGAGTTCAGTTTCATTCGAAAATGTATATAAAGTATTGCCGATTTCATTTTCTAAAGATTTCTTTCAGATTTAATTGTATTATTTAAATTCAATTTGCAAAGTTTATTACAAACTGATCTCTGATTTGAAGTATGGTTCCTGAACTCTACAATACGTGATTCTTTGCAAACAGTTCGCAAAGAACAATGAAATTACATATTCCAAGTTTATTAATGAAAAAACTATATGCAAAATTAATAATTTGCAAGAAATGGAATTGACTCAAAGTCGACATAATCCTCTTCTCAAATTTCGCAATTCTTTAATCTTAACTTAGGCCTCCGTGACGGCTTTGTTGTCCTTTCGTCTGTAAGATTGGTTAGCAGAGGTGTCCCACAAGGTTCTGTTTTGGGCCCTCTTCTATTTAGTCTTTATGCTGCTGATTTTCCTGTGGAGGAGTTGTCTTCACAGGTGGTAATGTATGCTGATAATACTCAGATATGTAAGCACTCTTTACCTGCTGATGCTGAATTAGCTATGGTTGCCTTACAGAGAGATCTGGATGTGATTTGCAGATGGTCTCGATCTAATGCACTCTTTTTGAATCCAACTAAATCTGCTTTGCTTATTGTGGACCCTACTGGTAGATTTGGTTGTAGCATCTCGTCACTGAAATCGAAATTAGACGGCATGGAGATTGCTCCAATTTTGTCCTGCAAAAGCTTAGGTTTATATATTCATTCGTGCTGGTCCTTCGAATCTCATATTGCCAAGACATGTCAGGCAGCGTTCCTCAGACTACGTAAACTATATCCATTTCGGTACTGTTCACCTGTGTATTTAAAGCTTCATCTGACACAAACTCTGATACTGTCATTATTTGATTATGCAGACGTTGTATATTGGCCCACTTTATCTATTCAACTCTCTGATAGAGTTCAAATGATACAAAATTCCTGCTTGAGATTTGCATTCAACTTACGGAAGTACGATCACATGACCGATGCACGATACCACTCAGGTTGGCTGAGTATGAAACAGAGGTTCGTGCTGCATCTGTTGATGCTAGTCCACTCTGTCTTGTCCTCGAATCAGCCTATATATTTGCGACATAGATTGATGCGTTGTTCTGAGTTGCACTCTAGGCGCTCACTGGTCACTAGACACGATAGCAACTTAGCTGTACCATTGCATCGGACATCGAAGTTTGATTGTAGCTTTACTTATTTAGCTCCTTATTATTATAATCAAGTGCCTCCTCACATTGGGAATCTCGGCCCCTATGGCTTTCGTAATAAAACTAAAACCGACGTATTACTTAGCTTGTTATAATTATTCTACGTACTTATTCTCCTATTCTGTTATTCTGTTCTTTATTTTTGTTCTTCATGTGAACTTTTGTTTCGTTTATATTATTATACTTTCCTGGGCAAGTCGTTATACAGCTTTATTCGGACTTGTCCTGTTGCACACTTTATATATTTTTATATATATTTTGTATTTTGTGTATTTTCATATGATATGATATGTTATTTTTTTGATAGTTGTGCAATAAATAAAAAATAAATAAATAAATAAATAAATAAATAAATAAATAAATGAATCGTCATTAAAAATGTAATTTCTGAAGGCTGTCTAGCGTGCATAAATTAAGATCCCAAGAAAGAATGCATCGTAAGAACGTTTTGTTCCTCGAAACGCCTTCAATTTACACGGTTCCAATAAAAGTCTTCCCCCGTCGTTTTTTTTTCTTTTTCAACCCGCGGTACTGATCGACGTTGATTTATCTTGGCTTCAGCGATTATCAGTCGAGTGAAACAAATTCGCATGATGATTCACGGTCGCCCGGGAAAATGAAGAGAAATGTCCTAGGGTTATGGCCGAACGTGCGAGTAAATCACAATGCCGAGAGCTTTATGGATTTTTCGACGTCCTTCGGCGTCACTTATTGGCCGAAGGATAACAAAAACCGGAACCCCGGCCGTAAAGTTTCAACCTTCCGATGAAAGTCGCCAGAGGGTGTTGTTTTCGTCTTTTTTTTCTTTTTTTTTTTATAGTGAAATTTAAAAAAAAAATAGGGAACTTCTTTTATAATATTTATATATTCTTGCTCTCGCTTAAGATTCTGGACCCCCCTACAATAATTCTTGGATAAGGGAGGGGATATTATAATATTATTTTCACAAAATGATATTTATATTTGTATATATAATTTAAAAAAAATGTAATTTAATGAAAAGAAAATATTTCTTAGTTCAACGTGAATATTTATTCGTTATAATTAAACAATTTTTTTCAGTCAAATCAAGTTTATTCAAACATAGGAAACGTTTATTTCCGATTTCAAATAAATTTTCATTAGCTTTGTTGACAAATATAAATATAATTTAATTGTAATACAGTGTTAAGTTCTCAGGTCACGTGGCCCGGGCCGAAGTGGAATTTCGCGGTGGTATTGTAGTGAATCATAGCCCGGATTGGCTCGCGATTCGTAGGCGTTAAATAATGCTTTCCTGCTCGATTTATCGTCACGCCCGCGATAACGCCAGGTTGCTCCGTGCGCAAATTTACGAGCGAGTTGCCGAGTGACGTTTCTATATCATCCTGCCTGGCGAGGTGCAGCAGGAAAACGCAAATTAATCTCGGCCGACACATTTATTACGCGCAAGAAATCGCATTGTTAACTTGGCCTGGCCGCTGACGTCACCGGCGAATATTTTCTAATCAGCGGCCGCGGCTGGTTTACGACGCCGATGTTTGGAGCGCGCGCCCCGTTTACAGTCAGTGACGAGGCGAGCCGCGGATCGTTCTGATTTGTCATTCATTTCAGCGTTACTTTCCGGCGCAGGGCGTTGCGCCGCTGAAACTTCATTGTTAGATCGCGAACGGCATTGTGATGGACAAAGAAACTTGTTCTCCGTTTCCTGTTGAGAAAAAAGAAGACGATATTTCGTTGTTGTAAAAAAGAAAGTTTCGTACAGACAGGATGATTCTTTTGAAATAATTTCTATATCGTAATGAGAAATGAATTGATATTTAGAAGCTAGGAAATGATTTTTGTCAGTGAAAGTGGTTTATTCTTATTGCGAAGAGATTTCTTTCTTTTTGGTTTGTATGAATGTGAAGTTTTCCACGTGGAATTATCCAAATGATTTAAACTTTTGGAATAATTGAACAAATTTCATGTAAATGAAATTTCCAACGTTTATTAGTAAACGAAAATGATTTTAATATAGTTTAACAACATACATTTTAATTAGAACTGAAAAATTGTGTTATAAAAGTTGACTATATTCACAATTTTTCTTGTAAAATTATTCGATAAGATATCCCATCGTTTTTGGATGAAGGAAATTGTATCAGATTTAATTTTCGTTTACTAATAAACGTTGGAAATTTCAGAAGCATCAAATTTCAGGTATATTTTAACAATAAATTCGAAATATATACATTTTCTTCAAGCAAATTTTAAACACATACTTTTACTTTACAATTTGAATTCAATTTTTTTCAAATTTTATATCGTGTGGATATTTCCACGTGGAAAACTTCACATTCATTTGGTTTGTTGAGAGGAAAATCGACTCAGTACAAGAATAAACCATTTTTTGTGTTAATCGTAAGTTGAGTGGGTTTGAAAAGTTACAAAAAATTGACAGTACTTTTATTTATATAAAAATTGTGAATTTTGTGAATTTCATAACAAGTGTCGTAAAAATCATCAAAATTTATATGAAATCCTACAAAATTTTGAGGTGAATGTTGAGATACGTTTATTTACAAAAACGATTTCAATCGATGAACGATGAATCATTGTAGATTTAGTATGAAAATTGATCCGGCAATTCTTCGAGCTTGAATTCTTGGACCAATTTTGGTACGAAATAAATAACAATTATTCGTTCACTAATTGGCATCGTTTTTGTAAACGTTAATGAAATAAAACAAACGCTTGTTGTTTTTGCGATACATTTTATAAAAGTTATAAAATTGTTGACGTGAAATTCAAAGAAATATTATATTATCACAATTTGGAATTTATTTCTGAATTTCGATGTACACATATATTGAAATTTAGTATAAAACGAGCAAGTGTTTTTCTCAATACTCGAATAAAAAATAAAGATCTATTCTCCAACTCAATATATTTTTTGAATGAATAATAATACATTCGCTGCAAAATGAACATAAAAAAAAATATGAGAAACAGTATCGATGCAAATGAAATCCACCAAGATCGATAATAATTATAGATCGATCGTAATACAATTGACCAACATCGATATTATTTCTCGTACAACGCAGCAAAATGTATCCCTCCGATTTCTAAGTGAAACTTTTCGTTATCGTTTTGTAAAAATAACTTTTCGACGTAAACTATCCGCGGTAAGTAAAACTGAAAAACGCGGACAAATTATCTACAATAATCATTTTAAATACAAAGTGTTTTCATACAAATTTCACTCCGTAAAATATATGATGCTTAATAATACGTTATGTAACACGATAATATATATCGCAATGAATTTAACGTTACACGCAACATTAATAATCATACATTAAATAGAGTATTTGTAGTTCAATGCCAGGATAACCGAATCTAGGTAGGTGTAACATTGAAATTATCTCACTGTGAATCCTTGCGCCGAGATATACCACAAGCGTCGTTTCGTTACGCGACGAACGATTCAGTGACATAACAGAACGAAAGCAAAGTGATTTTTTAATCGAATTAACGACGATAATTTATGCCGGGTTTTTGCGTTATGAATGAGCGTTCGTGAAATTGAATTCGTCTTTCCTTATATAGGGAACGCATTACTGAAAAATGCCGTTTTTTATGCCAAACACTCCAGGTCGTTGGAGCGTGAAAAGGAGAGGGGGGGGGGGGAGAAAAAAAATCGCCGGCGCTATAAATAGTCGCATTTGTAATTTAAATGCAACTTTATTAATAAGCACGTCATCGTTAATCGAACGATGTTCTGACGAAAATGATGAATTGGCGAAAGTAAGACCACGCTCTTATTATTGTACTCCGAAGCGCGCAACGTGGGACGAAGACAAGGTCGTCTAAGACAAGTTTATGATTGAATTAGCATTCCGTCTAGCGCTCATGCCATCAGCGTACGCGTAATATTTTATATATTCTGGTACATAAAACGAGCGATGCGGGCAAGTTGACGAGCGTCGATTAGTAGAAAACGAGTCTGGTCAGTCCTCGGTCATCTTGGTTCATAGGTGCCTTCGAGATACGCTAAGCCGATGTCAACGAACGTTGATCTACATAGTTATTGATATCCGATGCCTTGATAGATCTTTTACATGATTGAATCGTTCATTCGATTACGAGAGGCGCGATTAATTTAAATTGAACAATTCGAATTTTTGATTTCGTGGTTTGCGTGTTCTTGTAAAAGAAGCAAATATGATGGGGATTAATATAATGGTGTATCGTTAAAAAATTAAATGCATACACTAAGAAAAATGATCTTATAAAAATTACTAACTTTAATGGGAAACCTTGGATATACTTTTCAAAATAAACAAATTATTAGTCCATTCTGTCTGAAAATCGTGACATGTTTACAATTATGACCTAAAATCTGAACAAATTTTATTAGAATGAGATAGTAATTTTTTTTTTGGGTAAAGTACGTCCACGCTTTACCAACAAGTTAGTAATTTTTACTATTCATTTTTCTCCGTGTACATGTAAAAAATCTTTAACGTTTCTTTGTCCCTTTTTTAAAATAATTATTATTAATGAATTTGAAATCGGAAAAAATTTTATAAAGAGTAACATTATTTGGTACAAACGTTGAAAATAAGTATAGAAGAAGGCAAAATACTGATTTGTGCTATGCATAAAAAGGTTTTACAAGTAATGACAAGTATGAATTATTAAAATTTTTTTTAAGTTTATATAATAAAAAAGTAAGTTCTTATATTTACTTACTTATTTTTTTACTCTAATGTTCTAAAGTAAAAAGTCTTAAACATGAAAAATGTTTCAAAGTGAGACACTTGTGTTTAAACTATATATTATTTTTCTCTTCGTTAATTTTACAAAAAACAATGTAAAATTGGATAGGCAAGGTATTGGAAACAAACCTTCGCAGCGATTCGATAGGTCGTTCAGAAAACTAAACTTCGAAATTAACAATAACGTGAAGTGCTCGGTGAGGGGTTTTCTTCGCAATAGAACGAGTATGCAAGAAACGCAGTGCCGAGGCTTCGTTGACACTAAATATGCTAAAAGAATCGCTTTCGTTTGCGTGCCACGACACTTTCCTTTCCGGACGATTGCAAAAAAATTGAGAGACAAAAAGGCTCCCAAGATAAAATCCGATCATTATTACCAACACTTTCGATTTCACGGCAGAGAAAAAGAAAAAGGCCGAAGGAATAAAAAAAAGAGTGGCGACAAAGAAAGAGAGAAAAAAACGGAGGATGAAAAAAACGAACCCGTGCGATTCGGTTCGTGGAACTGAGGCACATTCAGTCGCAAATTCATGGGACAAAGGACGATGGCGCGAAACTCGACGAGAGGCTGTTCAATGAAACGTTGATAATTTGAAAGCAAGAGAAGATGAGAGGGACGAAACGTAGAAGTGCGTTGCCGAAGATCGGCTCTCGCGTGCAGAAAATTAGCAAACTAGCGGCGGCGGAAATCATACCAGGCGTTGATTGCGCGTACGTGCATTTCCCGAATTACCATATCGGTGCGTCAGTTTTTCTTCGCGTGCGATCACTTGACTTTCTCCGTTTATTATAATAAGCCTGATTTTTATCCGCGCGGGAGGGGGCAACTATTAAATCGAAATTCTACGTCCGGCGCTCGCAACACCTGCGCTTTCCATCCTGAAATCGATAGTCATCAATTTGCGAATCATCGAAGGGCTGCGATTATAATTCAATAACTCGAAGCCAAACGAACGGATTTTCGTAGGAAACGAAAATTGATGTTCCATTAGGAGGCACGGCCGGTTCGACCACGAGGTGACGCCTTGTAGGCCGCAATTTATAATTAGCTAACAACCGTCGGCCGAGCGAATCGCTGAGCCCAGCGCTCTCGGACTTTCGCTCGGCGGATGATCCCGATCGTTGGGCGCGCGACTTTTCCGCCCAGGAAAAGATAATGCGTCCGGCCATGATCAATGATGTTGACTTACAACTGTTACCGTTCGCTTCGCGGAATCGCCGCCACCGTCGTGGCTCGCGCGTACGACGCGCGATTAATTTGCTATCGGTAAACCGACGATTTTTATCGCCGTCCGTCCGCCGGGACTTTTAATTTCAGCGGCACCGTTAGCCGGCGGACGCATTTATTATCGACGGAGGATACCGATCGAATTCAAATGGCCGATTCGAACGATTGATCCAGTTGATTTATGCTGTCGATTGATTCAGACGATCTAGCTCGATATGTCGATCTCGTAGATGAACTTAAACGATTTTTTACTTTACGTAATCGAACGGTTGATTGACATTTGATTGATTAAAATGATCTACAGGATGGCTAAACCTGAAAATCTTGAAAAAGACAGGAAACTATGTTGGAAAAACGTGGGGAAAGTCGGAGAACTCTTGGTCAGGGAAGAAATTTAAAAAAAAAATTCCTGATAACTGTTTGAATTACCATTTTTTAATTTTGATTGACAATATACTTTACATTGTCATTCTTTGTTGTTTTTTGCTTGATAAATATAATTTTTAAAAGTATGTAAATTAGGACTTGGTAGCCTGAGTCAGAAATGTAGATTTGTGCAATTTTTTGGCCACTTTGTATCTAGATCTATCGATGCAATCGATAAATCCAATCGATCTCTTCAATCGCTCGGTCAGATAGATGCTTTAATGATTCATCTAACTAATTGATCAACACAACTCGATCGTCGATTTAAGGTAATTTTTTACAGAATCAACCGATCAATCCCACCGATTTTTCACAACTAATCTATATTTTGGATCGATCCGATTTATCTATAAAACGGAATGATCTGCTGATGTCGATTTTACTATTTTATCTACCAACCAATAAATTCAGCTGATTGTTCTAATCAATTTTTACAACTAATTTGCCTACTTGATCGATCAATCCAACTTATCGATCCTACCAATTTTACACTCTCTATCTACTTGTTCAAGCCGATCTATCTATCAATCCGAACGAACTACTGATATACCCTATTGACCAGTCTTATCGATTCATCCCTTAATCGATGAAACCAACTGATAATTTGATCGCTACCTACCCGGATATCCTTCGGGGATGACGATCTCTGGCCCGACCCGGACGTCCTGCCTATACCGGTGCATGAGCAAGGTCGCGGTGACCCTCAGCGACCTCTGCTGCTGCTTATAAAGGAGTACTGGCCTGCCGCCGGTGCCCTCGAGGCGCACGACCCGCGGCAGTGAAAATCGCTCGAGGAAGTCGCGCAGGGCCATGAAGCCGCCGCTGGAGCTCGAGTTGCCCTCGGCCGTGGCCTCGCGCGAGCTCGGCAGCGATTTCGGCAGCGAGGGCGCCTCCCCGCTTGACATCGTCGAGAACTCCCCGTTCGACGACATGCTGCTGCTACTGCTGCTGCTGCTGCTGCTGTTGCACTTCGGCCTTCAGATTCACTGACCGCCGAGCACCACGTCACAATCAGCGACCCAAGTCCGCATCCAAAGACCCAGAACTTGGCACTTTGACCGTTCACCGAACCCGCTCCTCGGTCTCCACATTTTCGTCATCCTCCTCGTCCTGTATCATCGTCACAGGCTTGCGCTTCATTTGTACGGAAATCGTTACCACTGGTACCGGGCAAGTTCTTGAATGAAACGAAATCGGTGCGTGAATCGGTTGAACCACTGGTGCACTCAATAGTATCCTTCTGAAGCCAAACTAGTCATATTGGCACGAAACGATATCATTTTTCTCAACGCATATCCTTGCTGAACGAAAATGAATTCACTTTATCGTAAGATCCATAAAAAATATTCCT
>JABFOV010003675.1:0-15713 GCA_022817685.1 Aradophagus sp. ZL-2020
ATCTGAGTGGCGAGCATGTATCTGAGTGGAGGGCAGCAGTGTTGTAGCAGAGAAGCCCTTGCCATCCGCGTTAGCCTGAGTGTTGGTGACTGGATACATTGGCCTCACATTTCTCCATCTTTCTTTTTTTCGGGCTCGTCTGACGTCTTATATATACTGCCTTTCTCTCTTGGAGGGTGTACTTTCTTTTTCTTCAAGAACATTTTTTTTTTTTTTTTTTTTATTTCAAATATAAGAAAATAAAATATTTTTTCTTTATTTTTTTTTAATTTTTGAATTTTTTCCCAAGCATATTACTTCTGATTCATGAGGTCAAAAGGTTCAAAGTTTATAGTCTAAATCAAAATAATCTACCATTGCGTAATATAACATGCAGCAGTCATACCTGCTCGGAAATGCTTTTTCAGACGATGAAATTGCCAACTAATGGGTCTTGGGTACAAAGTACATGCTTAATCAAAACAAACTTTGCATCGAAGAAAGTTTTTTTATTAATATTTCGTCATTGGTGACACGATTCACCGTTGTCCAGACAAATTCTTGAGAGAAGAACTTTGTTCCCTCAGTTGTCTGTTGCAATTATTGTTTCAGTCAGTCAACTGTGGCACAAACAGTTCAATTTGGTTGAAAACAATGTTCAATGTAACAAAAATGAGACTTACTTTTTTTTTCTTGTTATTATTTGTTTTTTGATCCAAAACTTTGACCTGATTATTCCATTCAATTGAAATATTCCGTAAATCATAATTACCCTACACTGTCAACAGCAGGCAATAATGACGCGCGACATTTAAAGTAATCCCTCGCAATTGCATTGCAAAATAGATCGTAAATTGAATGATAGTCAAATGATATTGATAAAAATCACGTTTAAATACAAAGTCAAACGTGAGGATTTAAAAATAGACTGCATCTAATTTTACTTTCAAGAAAGAAATATGTTTAAAAAAAAAGTTTGAGAAAAAGATTTGATAAAAATTTAGATGTATAGATATAGAAATATTAGATGTATGAGGTACGATTTTACTGATGACTTTTTATTCTGATTCATTTATTTATAAGATAAAAAAAGCAGTAATAATTTGTATTACACAGCTGGTAAAAATAAATGAAATAATGCCTTAGACATTCAAATAATAATACTTAGATTGAATTCAAATATTTATCATATTTTAAATTTAATAAAGCTTGAACTTTGAGTCACAGTTTATCTGACAGATCGTTAGACAGTTTTTTTGCCTTTTTTATAAAAACAAAGATGAATGTTAATATTGCAATAATTTAACATTTTTTAACATAACTTTGTATCAAAAAAATAAATATGAAATAAAAAATGAAATTTAAATCGATTTAAAGTGTACTGAAAAATTAAGTGGATTGCATAAACAAATGCAATGAAAGCAAAGTTTTTTGTTGTACTATTTGATAACATAACATTAAATGATTTAAAATTTCTTTATTTTTATTTTATATATTTGATTATAGATACAGCTGTTAATTGCATTATTTATTAAACATTAATTATGTACGTTGCTGATTAAGTTATAAAACTTTGAAGAAATTATCATGTCGAATGTCAAAGTCTTTACTTTATTCAATCATGTTGATTTTATTATCATTAATCAATTTCAAGTTCAGCTAAGAAAAATGTTTTAATGTTTGAAGTCCAAAACTACTGATACAGAGGAAAATTTGTAGAAGAAACAAATAATAGATAGCAGAATTCATTGAAAAGCATTATAATAATTGTTGTGTGTTTTTATAATTTAACAATACTTTTCAGTTTGGGAGACAAAATATAGAAAAAGTGAGAAAAAAGAATGGATCTTGGCGAGTTGAAGATAGCGACAGTGAGGAGGACGATAAAGAAAAATCAAAATCGAATTCTATAAAAGCTGATAATTATCAAAAGAATGACAAAAGTGAAAAAGTCAACGGTGTTGTGGGAAATTCGGTGATCGCTAGATCAAAGGATTTGATTCTTGTTCCTGAGCCAGATTTGCATAGCAAGGATTCATTAATTGAAGTCACCGAAGTTCCAGATTCTTTGATCAATGAAACAAAGAAAACAAAGATTGACGATGTTAAGGTAAAATACTATTATATACTAAAGATGATATTTCATAAGTACGTAATCAAATTAAAACATTTGTATCTTTGTAGAGTGGACTCACGAGACCAAAATCGTTTGAAACACTGAAAAGAGAATTCAAACCTGCGATATGTTTAGATTATATCAGAGCAGGAGTTGAAGCCATTATTGAAGACGAAGTTACTTCAAGGTTTGAAGCTGAGGAGTTGAAGGTAAGTGTAAACTTCTGGCTTTCAATATTGAGTTGAGTATGATTAGCATATAAATTCATAAGCGTTTAATGATTTTAATTGACTTATCTTGATCACAGAACTGGAATTTATTGACTCGAACGAACAGAAGATACGAATTTATTTCATGGAAATTGACAGTAATATGGATGTGTGGATTTTTCATGAGATACTGTTTCCTTTTGCCTTTGAGGATAGTCATTTGCTTTGTTGGGGTAAATATAATTCATTTATAATGAATAAATTTATAACAAAGTATCCATGTGTGAAAACATAATTGTAATCCTCATGTATTACTGAAATTAAAACGACAATCTAAAATTGTTTTATTTTTTTAGGTAATGTGGTTGACAGCATGCACTGCTGCAGTGGGTTATATTCCAGAGGGACAATTCAAACGATGGATTAATCAGAAAGTTTCAATAATGTGTTTCGGCGTTCTTTCCAGTGCATTGTCTTCCGTTATTACTTATCACAATCCTGAAAACAAGCCACTTACTGGAATTTGTGTAGCGAATCACACTTCTCCCATTGACGTCTTGGTTCTTATGTGCGATAACTGTTATTCCTTGGTATGCATATAATAAACAAAATGTTTCTGTTTTTTTTTTTCTGTTTTAAAAGGTAAAAATAATATGTAATATAATAATTAAACAACATGGCATAATTTCAGATTGGACAACGTCATGGTGGTTTTTTGGGCATTCTACAACGAGCTCTAGCAAGAGCTTCGCCGCATATATGGTTTGAACGTTCTGAAGTTAAAGATAGAGAAGCTGTAACGAAAAGGTATATACTATATTTTGACATTTTGATTTCACTTTAATAAATTAAGTATCAAGTATTTTTTCTCTTGTCGTTTTGCAAGATAATCTTTTAATTTTTCTTTTACATCAGGTTGAAAATGCATGTATCAGACCCAACGAATCCTCCAATACTTATTTTCCCAGAGGGAACTTGTATAAACAATACCTCGGTTATGCAATTCAAAAAAGGTAGCTTTGAAGTTGGAAGTGTCATTTATCCAGTAGCCATCAAAGTGAGTCACAGTAATTTACATTGCATTAACTTCGTCATTTTCTTTTATTAGATTAATGTAGCAAATGACTGTTACATTGTGACATAGAAGATATAGCAAAATGTGTAAAACGGTTACAATTAGATTGCAAATTATTCTTTTTTATGGAAATAATTACAATTATTGTACTTGTATTATTTTTTAAGTTATAATTATTATAATTATAGTACGATCCTCGATTCGGTGATGCATTTTGGAACAGCAGTCGGTACTCTATGATACAATATTTATACATGATGATGTCAAGTTGGGCAATAGTTTGTGATGTGTGGTATCTTCCTCCCATGCATCGACGTGAAGATGAGAGTGCTATTGATTTTGCCAACAGAGTCAAATCTGTAATCGCAAGACAAGGCGGTCTTGTTGATCTTCAGTGGTCAGTATTTAATTCTTTATTGAATATTTGCTCTCATACTCATTTGATATACTACAATTTCTGTAGTTATTATTATTATTATTATTATTATTATTTTTTCAATAAGGTTGAAACCAGATAAAATATTTTATTCTACTTTTGCTTGAGAATTATGATTTTCTTAACTTCTTTGAAACATTAATATAATTATTACATAAACTTTCAGGGATGGTCAACTGAAACGAATGAAGCCAAAGAAAGAATGGAGGGAAAAGCAACAAGAAGAATTCAGTAAGCGATTAAAAGTTGAATAAACGAGAAATCAGCACAATGCAAGGTGCGCTGTTTCTAGTCATAATCGCATAAAACCGTGAGCAAAAAGAGAATAGTAAGAAGAGAAAGAAAAAGAGAAGAGTTTGTCTCAAACTAACGAAGTGTGTATATAAATTTCGCACGTATTATGCAGTGTCGTTCTTATGTATTATGTACAAATCCCCATGGCAGATAACATATTTTTTCATAATTAATCATTTCACATCTAGTAAACAATGTTACCATGTTTGTGAAATCATCTTCATGTAACTTTCATTCATTAATCTCACTCTTTTCTAGTGTTGACTGCCGAGCATTTAACAATTTTTCAATGTTGAGAAATCAAACCAGCACATTTTTCTTTATTTTATATATTTAATAGAGATTTCTCAATATTGCGTCTTTGTTGTATTACTTTCATGTCGAATCAAAAGTAGTCTTGATGATAAAAAGTTATTAAACAAGTATGATCAAATGTAATTACTTGTAAATATGTTTGAATTATATTTCCTAATTCCATATGGTCATACTTTTACCGTTTATGTAAAAAGATATTTGTATATGTTGCTGCAGCTGAACATAAATAACTTCAGTTAAAGTTTTTTTTTTTAAATATTTTCCAGTCAATGTATTTGTATGCGTTACAAAATAATTAAAACCTTTTTTTTTATTAAACCTGCATGCAGTAATTACGTGAAGCGTTCTAACGTTTTTCAAACAGATTGTGTATGATGGATTTTTCAAATCAATACAGTTTTCTAATATTAGCAAACAAGTCCGTAACATATAACAATACTCAATCTTCACTGAAACAATCAGATGATAAAACTCATATGGCGGAATGCCTTATTTATAGAATTGCTTTCTCTTTTTTATCATTTATAAAATAAATAAGGCATATCGATTGTAATGCGCAATGTTCACCTTTAGAAAAACGAGTCTGAATTCTAGAAAAATGATTGTAACGAGATTTCATTGTTTGTTCTATAGTATATTCAGTAAAAATAAGGAAACAAATGCACACGATATTCACGGAATTTCCGCCTGATACAAAAAAATGAATGTTTTTTTGTATTAAATGATTTTTTCACAATTACGCCTGAAATTTTTCTTCCAGTGTGAGTATTTTTTATCTTTCTTTTTAGTGAATTCTAAATGCGAAATTTTTTTTTATAATTGTCTTTTTTTATATATTTTGCATGCGCACAGATCTGTTATTGTCAGTAATTATCGAACGAGTATTGTACATTAATCAGTAATGTAAATTATTGATGTCTAGAGATTGGAAATTGTTCCTCATTTTCAAATTATGCTGCAACCTCCCGAATTTTACATTCATAAGGTCGAAAACTTCCAGTACTTGACACTGCCTTGATACACTTTTTTTTCTGTTTGTTGATTATTGATGGCGCCATTTTGTTGCCTATGACTTGCATGATTTATTGGTAAAACCTGCCAATTTTCAGGAGGTGTCAAGTTCGGGTGGTATTAAATCAGAAAGATTGCAAGGTAAATGTTCAAAAACCTTGATATAAAAATTATTCTAAAGTTTTATTTCAATTTCAACTGTTCGAATTATTTCTCTAGTTACAACTATATATTAATTTTTATAATATATTATAGAATCTAAAAAGGTAGTAAATTACCTTTTGCTTATCAACTAACAGTCTCAGAAACTTTTATGAATAAATCAACCATAGAAATGAACAATTAAGAGGGTTTATATATTGCATCTGTACGAACTTTCAAAATAGGAAATTTTATCATTGAAACTATTCTCTTAAATTATTTAAAGTAATAATATGAAAAAGACCTTAATTCCTTGAATTTAGTTTTGAAAAATCTCCCTAATTGTACTAATAATTTTTCGAATGATTTGCAACTTATTTATTTCTTTGAAACATTCCAAAAATGCTTCTTAATCTGAAGACAATGATGTTGCGTTAAACTGCAATTTAAAATTTATTTTCGAACGTTGAAAAGAAGTTAGTTTTGACTGGACATACCATAGCTGAATAATTTCTGTACAAATAAGTGTATGTATGTAATTAATATGGATGTATTTAATATTATTCTACGGTGGAAAAACAATGTCTATCACTGAAAAATTCGCAAATGAAACTGTATTTTAATACTTTTATATGTGTAACGTCGAAAATATCAGAAACTCATCATTTTGATCGCGCGCAAATACTTAAATTTGTATCTGTATATTTTAAGAGAGGCGTTACTGAGCTACACATATTTTCATTCGTTGTAACTTTTTATATTATTAATTTATAAATAAACTGATAAATCTCGTGATAGATTTGACTTTGTTGACAGTGTTTGCGTGTGACTAAAATGTTATTAAATTGCAAGTGATTGTATAGCGTATCAAAGTAATTAAACAATTATATAGTTACTTGCACGTTCGCCTAAGTAGTTGGACAATTTATTCGACAATAATCAGTGTCTGATTATTATCGAAGACGATGTACAAAATAACTACGGTACTAATGTTAACACACTATCTAAAGTCTCCAAATAAATAGGAGTGTATGAAATAGTGAGAACATACAATTTGGATGTAAATAAAATAAACGATTCTGATTGTGATAACGAGTATAATTGTTGGGTTAAAGGATAATGACCGTTGAATAAGTAATAATTATTTGTATAAAGTGTGTATAAAAGTGACGGCTTAGACCTTGTTCATTTAAACATACTTTAAAGTATTGATATTTGCCCCAATGTTAATATAAATTACAAATATTGAAATTATCTGTAAAAATGTATAATATTTAGCAGCATCAATGCGTTTTATACTTCACATTGTATATTATGAGTCAGACTATTTTTTATCAAAGCGTACATATTTTAAGGAAAATACAGTAAGGGAACAATGTCGACGTGGATAATTGTACAATAGTTAATTAATTTATTAACTAGTCGGTTAGTTTAACGTCAGTTTGAAAAGTGAAAATTTTATTGCTCAGTTGAATCTTCCAAATTCTATGTTCTCAATACAGTTGATTTTTTTAATTTTTTTTTATTTGATTTGTATATTTTTCTTTTTGTTTCTTGAATTTATATTATATAAATGTAAGGAGCTATTTTTTGCTTGCTCCGAAATAATCAGGGCATTTGTCACTAGAAATGAACCGGTCAATGTTGTTTGACAAATATTTTCCTACAAAAATATTGGTTTTATTATCATTATTGAGAAGGTTGGACATTTACAATATATATAATTATCAATTTTCGAGAATTTGAAGTTGATTTTCTGGATAATTTAGAGAGGAAATTCATAAATTTGCGTTTATAATACTTTGGACGTCGTATTTATATTGCTTAATTTAAGAATATTTATTTCCTCACTTAAATAAGTCAGAACTGGTTTTGCAATAAGAAAAAAGAAATATATTTTTCTGTTTCCTTTACAATCATGCACCAACCTTCTAAAATAAGAAAATAAATAATGTTGGACAACTGAATTAATTAAATTGATGTATGATGTTTAAGAATGAATATTAATAGACACGTATGAGTATTTTCTAAATAAAAAAATTTAACTTAAAATTGAATTGTCTTCGTATTTTAAAGAGAATTCTGGAAGTATAAAAATGAAGAGTAATCCAATTTTGTCATTGTATACATACATATATATTTTTAAGTCTATTTGCGCCAAAAAAGTTGATCAGTTATTTAAATTTTTTTAATCGAGTTTATAGGGTATTGTTTGTTTTAAAATAAAAGATCGTTGTAAATGAAATGGTGATGAATATTTATTTGTACAAAGTTTACCACAACAACAATTTAAATGTACTTTTAACAGTTATAAAAATACGATGTACGATACGTTACATATTTTATAATCAACTGATAAAATTTTTAACAAATTTTATTTTATTTTAAACTCAAAATTTCGTTCAACTTATTTGCACATTATCCATAAGTTAATTTTCTCTTGTACTTAATTTTTATTATCACAGTCTCTTTCATTTTAGTTTTTGGTTTAAAAATAGTTATATATTACGTCTCTTTGTAGTTAGTTTCTCTATAATTAAGACGTTATTTTATTCAAAATATAACTTATCTTAGTATAACTTTGTATTAATTACATTATCAACTGATTTAAAATATGTTTTCTACAATTGATCAAAAATTTTAATTTCAAAGATTGATTTTATGATAAATTTGCTAGCGAATTTGATTTTCTCTAGTGTATAATGCCACAAAATAGGCGTATCAAATTTGTAAAATAATTACAATTATTTAATTTTTTAATTTTCATTAATAGATCTTTCAAATTTTTATCAATTTATGTTGTATAAATACCGCGTGATTGCGTTTTCAAGATTGTAAATATAACCTATATATTATCAAATTCTTTGATTATGATCATTTTTGTAAATATTCTTGTCTTATAATTGACAATAACAATAATTATCTACAATTTAAGTCTTCAGGTTTGTAATATGTACATGATTTAGGCATCATCAAATTGACCATCTTCGACCTTGACAATTTTGATTATATTTCGCTCAGCCATAATTTCCTTCACAGGCTTTACAAGGTTATCAGCAGGACAGTAAAAATTACTATGCGCTGATATTGACAGATAACAGGCAGACTGTTTTTCTGTTTTTCGAAACATTCCAATATCTATAATATAATAATATATTATTTAATATAATATCAATAATAAAATGAAATAAATATATTCAAAAAACTAAAAACAAACCAACAAAAAGTAGAGGAAATAGAAATATAAAAAAAAATTGTACATTTTTTATTTTAAATCTTTTCAAAGAAAAGGAATTTAATTTTGTCATAACAGACGAATTACATTACAAATTAAATTCCTTTTCCTTGAAAAGTTATAACAAATATACAGACGAAATTTAATTCATTTTTCATTAATTTATTTTAAATCAGTTTTGGACTAATTATTAATTAACAATGACTTGAATATATATTTCACATACTCAAATAATTGCTAATTATTAATTAGCCCAACACTGCTTTAATTTAAGAAACAATGTTAATTATTAGAAAATGCTAGTACAAATAAATTTATAAATTAATACGTAATAATATAAATACCATTGGGATCAAATTCATCATCATCATTTAAGGATAAATCCCAGTTTTCTTCAGGAATCTTATAAGACTGATTTTCTTTTTCTCTACAAAAACATTTGTTATTAATATTTCTTTGTCATTTAATAATAAGTTTTTCACTGTAAGTATATTATATTGGAATAATTGAATAACGAATTATAATTTTTGCTTAAAAAGAAGAAATTACATTGCAAATGTCAAATTTTTCTGTAATAAAATAGTTAATTTAAGACCTTTAAAATTAATTGCTTACGTATCAGAGTTTTCAGACTCCTCAGAAAGGTCTTCTTCAGTGCTAGAATTATCGCTCCAACTTCTCATGTGATGGAAGGTATCTGTATTTTGATTTACTTCATCAATGTCATCGGTCTCTACTTTGGCGCCGTTCAATCTGTATTTATTGAAGCAATTGACATTATCTCGTAAGGCTTTTTTTAAGTCCTTGTAACTATTACCTTGAATCTACAAACAGAAAAAATTGTTCATCTTCACACAAATTACGAATTATTATACAATTGCTCCCAAAACTAAAGTATATATAAATAAAATCAAACTCATTAAATTCATTAAGTAAATGTCTAACCAAATATGACGAAACGTCACAGAAATTGTTATCCAAGTCCACTTGTTGCAAATGATTCATTTCTGAAATCTTGTCTGACACTTCTGAAATATTGTTATCGTACAAATCCAACAATCTCAAATTTTTTAGTTTAAATAAGCTACACGGGATCTGAGATATTTCATTTCCCGAGGCCCAAAGTTCTTCTAAATTTTCTAACTTTTCCATACTCTTGGGCAACTCAATAATTTTACTGTAGTCAATTCGAAGAATCCTCAAGTTTTGAAGCATTGTGATTTCTTCAGGCAACCAAGTTAGTGGATTGTAGCTCAAGTCAAACTTCATTAAGTTACAAAATTTCCCAATATTCGGGGACAACCAAGGCAAGCCAGTCCTACTGACGTTCATCTCCCGTAAAGTGTTACAAACCTTCATATTTTCAATTGGAATGTTCCAAAAATTGTTGCCCGAACTTGTGTTCTGTTTTATATTGCTCAAATCCAAAACTTTCAGCTTGACCATATTCGAAAGAAGATACTCAATACTGCTGTCAAACAAGTTGGACTGTCTGATGGATAAATTCGTAATCTGTAGCGCCACCTGTTCCTTGGAACTGGGAAAATGACAGAACTTTGTGTTATTCAAATTAATTGTCTTCAGCTGATTGTATTTTATATCCAGGATCCATCGTGGAAAGAACTTGCAAACACCATTGTTCTCTGCTATAAAAGTAGTCAAATGGATACTAGCTGGTGCCTCGTTCATTATGATTTTTTGATTCCCTGATATGTCAAGCTTGTGTAAGTTCTTTATACCATGTATCACGCATTCAGGAATACTAGTTAATTTGTTATTGCTGATATCCAAGACAGTTAGTTTGTTGAACATTGTACAAGAGACAGGAAGATTTTGAAAGCTGTTGTTGGAAAGATTTAAATTTTCCAAATTGTGGAGACAGCCAAAACATTCTGGTAACTGTTGGAGTCTGTTGTGAGCAAGGCTGAGAATTCTGAGATGCTTTAGTTGGCCAATGGAATTTGGCACAACTGCAAGGATGTTATTGTCAGCGACCAGATGCTCTAGTTTGGTCAGTTCGCGAAAAGAGTATGGTAACTCCTCGAGTTTGTTGTTGGATACATCAAGAAAAGTTAAATTGGACATTTGACTTGCAAAGTTGCTGGGAAGGTACGTTAATTGAAGAGAACGTAAGTTAAGGGATTTGAATGTACTAAAATCCATAGAAGTGTCTTCTATTAGATGCTCGCCTATAAAACGAATCATTTTTTTTAATTTCATCAATGGGTAGTCGTTGTATGTGCATATATCGGTGATGTGAATTGTGTTATCACTGATAATAATATCGTCTGTTACTGGCCCTGACCACATATCTAAAAAGAAATTCAAATCATTGGTTAAATAAATAAAAATAAACAAGTGAAAAGTTATGATAGAATGATTTTTAGAAATGTTTTTCCATACTTTAAAAAATGATTGAAGTTTCCAATTATACTTAGTAAATAGAAATAAAATTCAATTTAGTAGTCTATATCAAAAAGCAACATTTTTGGAATTATGTATCATCAAATACAACTTTTCTAATTTATGAATGATATATATTTTGTTACATTGCATTATGTGCTTTTTCGATTTAATAATAAACGTTATAATCTACGTATACATGTTTTGAAGAGTAATTTTAGTGTTACAAAGAAATTAAGTACAAACGGCTTAAAAATACAAAATGTCTCTCCTAAAATATGATGCCAAACTTTCTACCATAGTTTAATATTTTTTTTAATTTATAGTACATGTTTCAAATATCTAAATAATCAAGTATATTTTTAAATAACAATCAAAGGAAAAATCGTCATTAAAGTTTAATTTAGTAACTTAATTTATTAGATGTATTAAGTGATATGATTATTATTTTATTTGTAGAATGAGTGTAAAAATCTGCTGTTTTAAATTGACGCACATAAATTATTAAAAAAAAAGGGATTTAATTTTGATTGGTTGAGTGAAATTGAAAGTACTTACTTTCTTATTAAAAATGCTATCCAGTCTGTGGTATAAAATTATTGTCGTTCAATATTTATATAAGTAAACAGTCATAAATGACAGTAATGTAAAACGCCGGGTATGTTATCAACACCGATATACTATTTTCATATATTATTTGTTTTGTTTTAAAAAACACATGGCAAGTTATGCCATCAAGAAACAAAACATATGACACCAAACACGTCTTGTTTGAGAGATATCGTTGCCAATAGTCTCGAAACTCCCTAGACGACAAACTAGTTTTTTGTGGCTAAATAGTTGTTTGAGGAATGTAATTTAAAAATTCATATTTTTCATATAAATTTATATATTATATCATATATGGAAGCTATGATTTAAATTTAATAAAACTCGTTTTTCATTATTAATTTTTGTTTAAATATTATAAATTTTATTATAATATTATATTAAATAAAAAATATAAAAATGACTAAAATTACTGGTCAACGATTGGTGAATTATATAAAACGGTAATAGAGTGGAAACCAATGTATACAGAGATATAGGTTGCATTTTTTTGTGTTTGAAAAATTTCTATAAATAGCAATTTATAAGGAATTTGATTGGTTAATGAAAACCCATCTAAATTCCAATCAATTCGTTATAATTGTCATCAGAGAAATCTACAAAGCAAACAAAAATGCACCTGTATGTTTATTTATTTATTTATTTTTTTTTTCTAAATTGTTTAAATGAAATAAACATCAACAGAAACATAGAAATATTTTTGATTGTGAATTAAATTTGTAAATATACTTATTATATTATATAAAATATGCTACATAATTATTATTTTAACTGGAAGGTAATAATTAAACTAACTTTTCAAATGTAACTGATAAAAATATATATTCTTCAATGTTTACAATTAGTGATATTGAGAGCAATAATACAGGTACTTGTAAGTCGCGTGACTTATAACTTGAAATCACAGCAAGTCCCTATCATTGATCAACAGTTGATGAACTAGAGGTAGAAAAATTTGTCTAAAATTACATCACCAAATCTAATTTTTCGTTTAATTTGTCCTTCAAACGATTTATTTCGACGAAGGAATCGTTATAATTTCCTAAATTTTTTTTCATGATTCTAAAGAATCAAAGTCAATTCGAATCAAAATGGGCAGGAAGTTTGCAACTTTTTGCTACAATACATTTAAAATTTAATCATTCTAGTCTAAAAAAGTAAAATTGCATTACACTGACTGAACAAAAAGAAATAATATTATATTATACATGGAAAGTACTACACATTGAAGATAATTTAATGTTTACATTTTCGTCAAATAAACATTTCTTGCAAGTCTAACTTGTTGCAAACTTCTTGGGCATTCACTGCACACAATAATTCTATACAGAAATGTCGATTTTACGTTTTGAATATACAATTTGTTTGTTGCACAAATAAGTCAATAAGTCAAACTGCTTCCTTGATCAGAACGAGCCAGCTCTGTTCTTTCAATCTCACAGTTGTCGTTTTTATTTTTAGGTCGTTCATATAATTTTTAAAAAGGAATGTTTGTGGTCATAGAATTTTCTATCAGTCCCTACTAATCTCTGACGTAGTAGTATTTGTTTGCTGTAATGCAGCTTGTTCTCTTTGATATCTGCAATGAAATAAATCATATGAAACAACTGTGTAACAATAAACTTACTGTTTGCTAAATCTTAGAGATAATATAACATATCAGAAATTTCCATTCCTTTTATTATTATAGTTGTATAATATCATTATTATATCATTATTTTGTCATTATTATTATATTATTAAAAACTGTTTAGATACTTTTATTTACAATTTAATTCAAAGTAAACATGTCTTCCATATAACTTTAAAAAGTTGGAAATTTTCTACATATGCTGTACAAATAAGTACATCCGTAAAATGTAATATCTTAAATTATAAATGCAAAAAAAAGTTGGAATGCATTATGATACTATAAAATATTACAAGTTATTATACTATTATCAAATTCATAATTCATATTTGAATATTTCGTAGTGGTTTTCTTTTGCAATAAGTTCGTTTTGTTGTAAGTAAAGATTGATAAGTTGAAATAAATATTTACTTTATAGCTCGTGCAATTTGATATAGTGCTGTTACGGCCACAAAGAGATTGACACTAAAGAGATTCCAGTTTTTTGGAGTAATGGCCATAGAATATCTAGTCCAAATTAAACCTGTTGCTCCTAGTGCGCCAGATTGACTAATAGATAATTTGTCAGCAGGTCTAGTTAAATCTCCTAATCCAGCAATCACAAGGCCCTAGAAAATAAACATTTTGTAAAGTTAGATTTAATCCTAAATGATATTTGTATTAAAAATGTATATTATAAATTTGTGTTTATTTAAAATATTAATTACTATAATAAAAAAAATTTACATACCCATTTGAAACAAGGTGCCCAAAAAAATATAGTCTGCGGTCCTGAAAGCAATATAAAGTTTTACAAAAGTGAATTTGATATTTGAAAAAACGAGGAATAAAATTTAAATTCTTACAACGAAGACAGTGAATATTGATTGCATGTTTCGTTCAAGTTGCGTCAAACTATGAATGATGTATATGTACTTTTAGGAAATAGTATAATAATAGAGCATAGTTGAGTAATAAAAGTATGATCATATGAGCAGAATGAATGTTTAGGATGTTATTGCATAAAAGTATTTTGGTAAATAATAAGGTGCATTATTAACAAGATTATAGGTCAACAAGTACATGCGTTGAAGGCAAATTAATTACATAAAAAAATAAAAGATAAAGAAAAAATGCTTAAATTAAATAGCACATTGAAAATTTCAAAAAAGTATCATTACTTCTGATATACAGAAGATT
Organism: Aradophagus sp. ZL-2020; assembly: GCA_022817685.1. Taxonomy (NCBI): domain Eukaryota; kingdom Metazoa; phylum Arthropoda; class Insecta; order Hymenoptera; family Scelionidae; genus Aradophagus; species Aradophagus sp. ZL-2020. Next base: position 14,633 of record JABFOV010003675.1, read on the forward strand.
TTAAAGATCATGAATTAGTTGCAATCTTTAATATTAGGCTTCAATCATATTTGTTGTTAAATATACAATATTATCTTTTATATCACACATATACTATGAAAATAAAATTTATAAATAAATCAATAACATAAAAATAGATTTAATGTTAGCAGATCAACAAAATAACTTGTCTGTAAATAACATTTTTTTGAATTATAATAGCTACTTTTGTTACCACTTGTGTCATTTCTGGCAAATTTACAATTGCGATATGGGGGATTTAAGAACAAATAATAGACACTGATAAACTGTTATATAAAAATAATAACATAACAAGAACAAATAAAGAATGTAAAACATGTTTTCAACAAATTATAAAATTTGTTGATTGTTTTAATTCAGCAATTATCTAGCTCAATCAACCAACTATTTCAACGAAAACATAGTAAGAAATTTAGCATCAATACAATCATTTCTTCAAGAGCTAACCTACAAAAAAAAACCCTTAATTAATAACTTTTAAACTTATTTAAACAGTAATAAAAAAATAATTAAATAAACAAAGAAATTGAATACAATTGGTAATCAACGAATGAATAATCGAATCGCATAAATACGCGATTAAATTGATTAAAAAAAATTCATTGAAAATCATAAACCGGAAACTCGTGTTAAAGGTATGAAACAAAACATGTAAAATGATAACAGATTCATGAATAATGACTGCTTAACGTACGGTAAGAACTCGTACAAAATCAATCAAAAAGTTGAAAAATTAAATCAATCAAGTAAAATTAAGTAAAATTAATTAATGTGCCCTTATCGTAAATATTTCTTTGGAATTAAAAAGTAACCATTTCTTATAAAGCAATTAAAAAAAAAAAAAAAAAAAAAAAAAGTAAATTTTTGTTTTTGGTTGCAAAAATTTTATCACAACCTTACTAACTCCCTACGATGCAGCCGAAACTCTTATATGATGGTTGGATGCGTCTATAGTACAATACAGCTCAAGAAAACTTATTGCCTACATGAAGTAGTCAGTGATTAGGCTAGAGATAGTAGTAATATTCATTCTGTGAGTTAGTGGCATGGGGGCTGTGAG
>JABFOV010003676.1:0-15710 GCA_022817685.1 Aradophagus sp. ZL-2020
ACCATCATTTCCACGACCGATAAAAATGTCATGAAGCAGTCGATGAGTGAAAAAATCGGCATCGCGATAGCCAACGACGAGCAGGACCTGAAAGCCGTGCTCAACGTTTTATATCATCGTTCGCAGCACGACTACTCCATCGTTTACGTCACTTACCCCATCGCCGACCTCACGGGCAACCTATCGAAGGTCACTTCCGACATCTGGATTAAAGGACTGTCGCGGAACGTGTTTTTCATTGCAATGTCGACGAATAGGAAGGCGGTGGTGATACTGCGGGCTCCTACCTATATGCGCGGATCCTGCGACGAGGGGCAACTTGTTGAAGTAATTGAATTCTATAGTGGCTTCTTCGAGTAAATGTTTCGTTTGTCCGACGTATCGATTTACCAGAAACCAAAATGGCAATCGAGATTTCTTGATATGAATATAATGGGTTGTTTATCCTTCTTTCTATAAACATAGGTTCTGCAGTTATATATTTGTTGGGGTGGGGGTACTCAACCGAATAATTACCAAGTACTCTAATAGAAATAACAAAAACTGATCTGCGTGAAGTTGGCCACGTGGCACAGTGCCACGAACTTTGAACTTAAATGAATTTCGAGGTGTAGATGTCAGAAGTGAATGTTTTGTTTGCATTAAATATGCAAACATGAAAAAACGAGCTCTACTGTTTTTTTTTTTTTTTTTTTTTATTAGTAGTGTATCCATTTTGTCTATCCTTTTTTATTTTTCATTTCCATTTAAAGTTTAAGTACATACATAAAATTAAATAAATACACTCAAAGTGTATTTTATGTGAAAAGTTCCATACAACTTGGATTCAGAAAAAGTTGGAACAAAAAGGTGTACATTCTGGAAGCACAGATACACAGATACAAAACGTTAATATATTTTTTTAAGATTAGTAACAACGCATTTTTCGGGTCTCTGAAAGTAGTGGTGAAGACACCTGCTTGGTGAATTTGAAGATGGCAGGTTCAAATCTCATCAAGCGGCATTTTTTTAGATATTTTTTTAGATAGAGGTTATATTGATTATGAAGTAAAAAAAATAATAAATGATTTCATACAACTTGACTGATTCTTCGCGATCATTCATCATAATGACAATGCATTTCAATAAACATTTTTATGAGAGTTTATTGACAAAAACATTGGCACCTTTTTTAACACGATTTTTCTAATGTTCAAAATCACTCTAGTAATTTTTAACTAATTTCTAAACATCTCCGATCGAAATTTCATTCGTTCATATTGACCTTATTTTTCGATCTAATTTTCAAACTAATACTACATGTCATCATTAAACTAAAACTGCGTAGATTAAGGTTTTTTTTTTAGAGTACGATGTATTATGTTAATTTAACTTTACTTCAACGAAGTAAACCAACATTTTAGATAGGTTACGTAAAGAACCGCAACTACACGTCAATTCGAGAAGACTATTTTCCTCGGTACAACGATTTGGGTGGTTGCGAGCTCAACATAATGGTGCAACCTCCGTACGAGCCGTACATCGAAAGACGAAGTGCCGATCCCGGCGGTACGATTGGCATGCTGGTTAAAGAACTTTCCAAATACTTGAATTTCACCCCGAAATACACGTGGGCTTTCAACCGGCACCGACTGCGCAAGCATTACAGGCAGAATAATTTAAACGTCGTATTCGATCTGATGCCGCAGATGATTATCCCGCCACAAAAATTCAGCTTTAACTACGGCATGGTGAAGATAGCGTTCGTCGTGCCGCGAAGCAAAAGTTACACCAGCTCGACGAACCTGTTGGATCCGTTTCATCGCTCGGTCTGGATATGTTTAGTCGTTGCGTTATTAAGCTTCTCCCTGCTGACGTACTTGAAAACTAATTTCGATTTTACACGTAAGTTTTTGTTAGTACAAGAGTCGGACCGCAACTTGTGCGAAACTGGATCGAGATCGATTCGTTTCTTCTCTAATTATGACGGTTAAATAACTTAGTCATTTTAAATGCAAATATTTTCTACAATGAGAAAAGAATTAAACTCCCTACTTGTTACATATCGACCGGAAAAATCATATTTTAAAAAAACAGTGTGTATCTTATGGCCTAGCATGATAATATTACAATAATATTGTGAAAAACGTTCTGCATATACAAATGATTCGGCGCAGCAGGTTCGGCTCACCTGAGTTGTAGATGGCGCACTTATCAGTATAGATGGCACTAATCTCAAATCATGTAGTAAATTACAATTTACATTTTTAAATTGCTATTTGCATTTTATCGATTGCCATATAAAATAAATGCAACACATGATCTAAGCTCATGACAAAAAACAAACCTCATGACAAAATTTCAATCTTCCATATTTTGAATCCAAAACGACCTTTGTATTTTTCGTCTTGAAGTCTAGAGCACTGTATTTGCTGCCACAGTTGGCCGATTCCAAAGACTTTTGAACATTTTTAATGTTTTAAGAAAAATTTAAGGGTACTCCTTAAATGCCCTTGAAACATGAAGGTATCGCGATCCAATTTTGGACTAAATAGCTCCAAACGGGCAAATGTGGCACTTTAAAATTTTCAAAAACTTATAGCATTTTAACATCTGACAAACTTCACGCACATTGTTTTGTCCTTTAGATTCATTTCTCAAGGCCTTTGGAGTGTTGTTAGGCGTGGGTGGACAAATTTCCAAATCACCATGGATGAAGTTGCTTTTTTGGGGTTGGTTACTGCCATCTTTTATAATTCAACAGTCCTACATCGCGTCTCTCATGAAAAATATGGCCGTTGCCGAACGTAAAGGAGATATAAATACCATAACGCAGCTCATCGATTCGGGCATGGATATCGTTTGTAGTTCCGAAATGAAGAAACACTTTTGCAAATCCGCCAGGTACGTCAGTGTTTGATGATTGAAATGAACCCTACGACTGAACGGTGGATTTGTTATAACTTCTTAATTTTTCAGTATCGACCATTGGGAGTTTTTCTACTTATGTCTATCCTGTCGTATAGTGACGGACAACTACATATTCAAAGAACTGTACACAGCTGCGATCTCCGGCCGAATGATTGACAACGTAACGTTTATTGCGAACGAGGAAATTATCAGTTATAATAAAGGCTACCGCGAAGTACGATTTGTACGCGGAAGTTCGGTATCGATGGCGCAAACCGTTTCCGTAAGACAAGGCAACCCATACATTTTTCAGATATACGAGATATACACTCGGTGCTTTGAAAGCGGGTTATTCGAGTACTGGAAACGAAGGAAGCGACCGTTAGCGAAGCATAAGAGCAAAATCACTTTCGTCGACATCGTTAATGATAATATGCAGAAGTATATTTATATTATTCTCGTCGGATGGATAGTCAGTATTTTAGCATTCGTCGGCGAAATCCTGGTGCATAAATATCGCGCGCGAAAAATAAGAATAAACTCACTCGAGTGATTTATACAGCACCATTCTACTTTTTTAGAACGAAAAATCGATTTAAATAATGCAATGGAATTGAATAATTGAATAATTTTATTTAAAATAATTGAATCGTCGGCGAAAAAAAGTATCCCGGTTGTATTTGTGCAAATAATGGGCAGCAAGTTAATTAAGATTAAAATTTAAACAAATTGTGATAATTTTAATATAATGTTCAATCTTAGTTAAATTACCCATAACAAAAAATAAATTTGTAATTTATTGTAATAGTATTTAATTCTAATTATATAAAAGAAAAATTTTTTGATTAATTTTTCCAAGACTACCTTCGGCAAATCTTGTGTCAAACATTGTTCCTCAAACAAATTAAAAAAATCAAATCGTCCGGAGATATCAAATTCAATCATAATTTAACACAATCCCCCCCCCCCTCTTTTTTTATACCAATCATTATTTCCTTATAAAACCTATTACAAGCGATTCTCAAAATGTCTCCGTCGTTTCTGAAACCTGGCTGACAATTTAATTCGCCCGTCAAAACATATGAAAATATTTCACCGCGAATAAAGCGGCCATTATTAGAACCTAAAGCACGCCAAGAGAGAGCTCATAGGTCTTTTTCAAACTCAATTTCAAGTGTGAGTTGTTCATCATACGGAATCGTGTCATGCAAACGCGTATGTATTTGTATTCCCAGTACCAAGTACTCGGGTGCTTTCTCATGTGGTTGCCAGTTACAGAGTGGACGAGTGACTTGTCGAGAGGAGTTTCAGTCTAATTGAACGATAATTAGCCGTTTCGTGCCGCGTCTGCATTATTCCGCGTAAAAGAAAGTTCGTATTTGTATTATTCATACGTCGTTGTCGCGCGCCGCGCTTTTCCACGAGTTATCCACTTTTTGAATATCTATAATAATGAAATAATAAACTACTCGCCACTGGTTCGTTACGAATGCACGAGTGCAATTAGTAATTATTTCGTTAATTGGCGCAGCTATATCTCAGTGTTGTTAATAACATCGAAATTGTTAATGAAACGACGAAAGAGTAAGTTCAAAAGGGTGTGCCTGGGGTTTCAATAATTTGAATCATATGATTTAAAAAAAAAAAAAAAAAATCGATGACTGAAATACAAAAAGTTGTTCCCTAATTTGAAAAACTATTATTTGTCAGATATCAGATATTAAAAAGACATTTCATATATTTTGAATAACTTATATAAATTTGCTAGTAAAGGAACAAGTTTTGTTATTTACATCTGATTTTTTTTTTTAAATCATGATTTTCAAAAAGCCCATAAGTGTCGATGAGCTGAAAATTGGTGAGTAAATATTAATGTTTCCGCGAATATAAAACACCCGTATATATAATTTATTGGTATACAATATTGAAAGAAATGTAAATATCGGATAGGTATGAACGTTTGTGTGTAAAGAAGAATATGTTTTATTATGAATTATGTATCTGAGACATTGCACGGCAGAAGTAAAAGCTGTAGCTTCTGTTGCGAAATGGCTTAGCTTGTGATTTACGAGGTACATAGATGGATTGTATTAATTTTATTGCCGGGCGTAATATTCGGCAGCATATTTTCGTAACTTCTTGCCTGCTCGTGCTTGTTTCAGAATCTGCAAGCAGACACTTAAGAGATTTCGCGATTTAGTATTAATCATTAATCATTTTAAGTGTGGGTAATTTTTTTCAAATTTCAAATTTTTTTGCTATAAGAAACAAAACAGAATTGGATATTAATGTATTTCAAGATTACCCTAAGCAACATTCAAATGTCCTCATTACAAATAAAAGTGTTTCACTTTGAGACAATTTTCATGTTTGAGGCATTACAAGTGTTTCAATTCATCACAAATAAGATGCTTTCAATATCTCCGTCACAAAAATTGAAATTGAAATTTTAAATATAATCAAATATTTGATAATATTAATAAGAAAACGAAAGATAGACAATCATATTATCTACAAAATTAAACCAAAATGCAAAAATCAAAAATAAACTTTTCAAAAAGAAAAAAAAATTACATCTACAATACACTGCTCTTTGTATTTCAGAGATCATCATGAAATAACCTTCCAAATCACTCTATAAGTGACAATGAAAAGTTTAAAATGAAAATACCATTTCCGCAGTGTGCAAACACACCGAGCCCAAGCCATCAAGCCCGAACGTGATCCTCCATTTTTCACAGCAAACACCCGCATACGCGATGCAGCTCGCAACATTTGTCTGGCGTGAGCGCGTCAAGCAGGCTCGCGGCGTCTAACAGTGTCGCGCAACCGCGCAAAGCCGGCCGCAATTTCGCAGAAATATGCTCTCATTAGCGGCGCGTTCGTTTCGCCTCCTCGTCTTTCTCGCCACCTCGAGCGTCGTGCTGCCGTTCGAGCGGCCGATCCCCCGGCCTCGAATAATCGACCAAATCGACGACGTTCTTCACGTCGCCGTAGCCAATTGGACGTTGAAATTGCGCGAAAATTCGCGTCTAAACGTGGCGAATTTAGACGAAGGGAAGAATTGCAAATGTTATTGCGGATCGGCGTTGAAGCATGACAAAGCATTGTCGAGTTTGACGGTTTGCGGCGACGAATTCTATGCCGCGGTATCGGTCGACCGTAGAGCCTTCTACGTCGAGCCCCTTGACGAGGATCGCCATTTGCTCTACGAAGTTTTTCACGGGAAACGCTCGAGGTCGGGCAGACAGACGCGATCTTCGTTGTTTTATGACTTGACTGGTGACACGTTCGAGATAGAAGGCGGGGAGGAGGGGACAGGGGTGGCTGAACGAAAAAATGATGGCTTTGGGTCGAAGAATAATCGGCGCCGGATCGGGGGATCGTTTCGCAATAGCAAATGGAGGAAGAACAATGTGTTGGGTAAAGTATCGCTGAAAAATGTTTCATGGGTTGATTCAGCTGACGGAAATGATTGAAGATCGGTTGAAAAGACCACGAAAAATTTGTCGATAATAAGGATGAAGAATCGAACGATCTTGACCTTTAAGGTAGCTGCTCGGATGATTTTTTTATTAAATCAATAACTGTTCATCTGTTATCGAAATCGTTTTTTGTGAATAAACGCATCTCAATTGTTAAAAATATTCATAAAATTCTATAAAAATTAGACACACGTGTCATAAATTTATAAGAAAATTTTACAAATTATCGACAGTCCATAACTGTAGAATATAGAGGATAGTCGATAACGCTACAATTTAGGTTAAAGCTTTTAGAAATATACGAAACTACCACACAATTTTTCTTAATTTTGTATAGATTTTTATGACATAGTTAAGAACAGTATTTTTGACACACATTTATAAGATTTTACTGAACTTTTTTCCTTACTTTATAATGCATCGCATCAACCGATTTTTGCTTAAGTTTATCATAAATACACTTGTTCAGATACTCAAATGACTTTGAGTTTATTTTTATTAAGATTTCATTTCGTCAGTTAAAACTAACCAAAAGCTACCATTTGTCGTTGAGTAATAGACGAATTATTGAGGAAGGACGATAATGCTGTTTTCACAGAGAGACGAATCGTCGACAAACATTCCACCCCGAGGTGGCTTGAACTCGCAGTCGCGGCTGATTACACGGTGATTAATTTTCATGGGGAAAAAGTCCGGCGTTACATTTTTTCTTTAATCAATATTGTAAGTACTTTGATAAGTATTTGTTACTCGTGTTTACAAGTGTAATTTCATATAGAAAGACACATTTTTTTACAAGTGCATTTCTTTTTATAGAAATACACCTTGTTAAACAACTTGAAGTTAATTTACTATTCTCATCATCAACTTAACTGAAAGTTAAGTACTTTTTTTAAAATTATCATTTCACATTTTGCGCCATAATCATTATTTACTCATGCAATAATTAGAGCATCACGATTATACCACTACCACTTCACCTTACGTAACGTACGATCAAATGGGGATAAGTGAAGTCATCGAAAAATTGTCGAAGCCTAATAAAATCACGTTTTTATTCAGCTTCGCTCTATCTAATTCACGAAAGTTATCGTCGAATAAGAAACTCGAAACTAAGACATAAATTACGCCCAACTTCTGATCTTGAAATCAACTCGTTTATTATGTAGGTAATAACTCCTCCTTCCAGTGTAATAGTTGCTTTAACACACGCGAAACTTTGCATTGATAAAACAACGCTTTCGGTTCTCATTATTGGCAAATGCATGGTTTCATTTCGTAAATTCAATTCTAGAATTATCATAACTTACATTAATGTCTTAACTCAAAGTTATTTAATTAAAATTGTCCCAAACTCGTTTTCTCGTCTTTAAATATTTTACACGACAGTTACAGTTATAGGAAGCATGAATTCAAATGATAAAGCCCGACTGTATTGCCGTGTTTGCATTAAACTTTAAAGCAGAATACCAAAATTAACTGGCATTATCGAATACCCAACTAATAACTTGAGTTAAGTCTATTAAAGTGTTAGGGGAGTCAAATTATTCGCCTCATTGCCCCGGGGTACTGTGTTTAAATGCTCCGCGGAGTTTTATAGTTGTAAAAACTTGCTTCTCGTTAACTAATCGAAAGCGCTCTGGCAACTGCAAGCGAGCAAGTTTCGCGAATTAATTCGCAATCAAATATCTTTTGCCCCCCCCCCCTCCCCATTCATATTTTAACGAAAGCAATTTGGTCTACTCGTATATAAAAAATAAAATTATACAGCGCCAAATTGTTGTTCGACTTTTCATTTTCGTTTTCGCAATTTTTAGGTCAGCACTATCTATCAAGACTCATCGCTTGATGCAAACTTGAAAATCGTCCTCGTCGACATAATGCTCTATCCTGATAAAAAAGACGGAATGGTTGGTATAACACAGTTTCCATTATCTTAAAATGAAAAAGCATATTATACAGTAAAAAAAACTAATACATTTCTTTTCAATTGTACCAAAATCGTGTAGTCGTATTTCGATATACTTCTTTCACACAGTATATTTTTAACTGATAAAGGAAATTAAAGTAAATAATGAAGTATAAGAATTAAATGTTTTATAATAAAGCTAAAATTCTGAACAAGTTTTAAATCAGCTCCTAAAGATCTATTGCAAAAATCCTGAAGATGGCGCACAGCGATGACCTTGACACCATTGCGCCATCTTCAGAATCATTTTCTAAATTCAGCTTTTGTAAATTTCTCGGTTTTCCAATTAAAAAATGATGTTTTCTGGATAAATTTTTGATTCGTATGCTAAAATTTGAATACGAAAGTCGTAAGCCGAAAAACGGTCCTGTAAAGCGAAAATAGACGAGCGATTGTTTGTTTAGGTGCAAGCAGGCAACGCGAGACAGTCGCTGGAAAATGTAAACAAATGGAACCGCAAAATATTATCAACGTCGCGCGCAAATCACGACATAGCACTCTGGTTAACGAAACTGGATATTGGCGGCGCCTCGGGTTATGCACCGGTGTCGGGCGCCTGTGATCCCGTCAGGTCCTGCGCTTTAAACCGCGACGAAGGATTGAGCAGCGCTTTTATTATTGCTCACGAAATAGCGCACGTGTAGGTGCATTGTATAAACGTATTTTGATAATTCCAAAATTTATGTTTGCTCTATGCAAATCGCTGCTGTAAATATTGCTTGGCGACGCAGCGCGGGAAAAAATTGAACAAGCATTAAAGTTATTATGTGATGAGTACATTATACAGTACGTATCAATTTAGCATATTTGATATTATTGATTCAATATTAAAGAACTTATTGCGACTGCAGCTCCAAATGTGACATTGTTTTATTTTGAAACAATTACCCTTCAACGCGTGCTTTTTTCATCTTTTTCTCTTTTTTTATGCATACGTAATAGACAAGTTGAAACTCAAAACTATTCTGCAATTTTTTTTTTATAAATTGCAAAAATGATATCTAACTCAATATAAAAAATAAGAATACGTTATAATCGAGAAAACCTGAAATTGATATATATTTTTATTACTATAAAAATGTTTAAGAAGAAAATCGCAGTATTATTTGCAAAAAGTTTCAAACTCGTATTTCATGTAAATACATAATTTCTTGTACTTTTTTTTAATTAAATATTGACTTATTATTCATATTACAATCTATTTTCTGTTTTCGTTATGAAATTATCAGAATTACCTCACATTTGTTCATTTTCTTCTATATAAATCGTACAATCAAATTACCAATTCCCGAATAACGAATTGAGGTCTTACTGAAATGAGCACATGTTTTAGTGAAATCAAAATTAAACTCAATTATTACTAAAATTAAAAAAAAAAAAACTTTCAATGTAATTAACGTCTGCAACTATAATTTGTAATTTGCAAATATTTACGACCATTTTTTAGCAGACAAAACAAATGAAGAAAACATCTTGAAAAATTAAAAAGATCGTTCGTAATCCGTGGTGTGCCATAAAGCGAATCAAAAAGCAAAAAAGTAGCAGAAAAAAAAAGAAAATAACTTTAATTTTCCTTCACGCACGCATGTACCTACGCTATTTTCACGATGCAATTTTTTTTAGGCTCGGATTATCGCACGACGGTGACGATAGGTCGGGAAACAATTGTTATCGAGATGCATCGCGTGGCAGCGTGATGGCCCCAATAGTTGCGGCAACGTTTCACAATTTCCGCTGGTCACCGTGCTCGAAAAAGGAGCTCAATAGCAGAATCAAGTATACAATAACGTTGATTCGCCGAATCAATAGAATTATCACTGCCCGTTAATTGATTTCTAAGCAAAAGTAGCGGGCGCTTTTTTCTCTCCCGCTTCTCTCGATATGCAATTTCTAACGAAAATTGAATTCCACTTCAGGCGATGGTCGTGCTTTCTGAACCGACCGAATGATCAAAAAATTCTTCACCTCGACGCTATACCCCAGGAGTCGCTGACTATGAATAATCAATGCCGAATGGAGTTCGGAGAAGGGTGAGGGGTTTTACATGAAAAGATAATGCTCGATATCAAAAGACGTTTAATAAGGGGAGCAAAAAATTACTGGAATTGCGAAATTTGCATTCAAACAACGTTTTCGAGTAATAGACCGAGAGGAGCGTCGTAAATTTGTTTATCAAAAGTAAACATGGCAACGGGAATTTTAATTATTTCGATTTCAACTAGCCGAGGATTTTTCATCTCGAATTCAATTGATCGGTCTGGAGAAAAAGTTCAAGTTATTTAATTAACGTGCGGAGCTAAATGATTTGAAATTAAGAGGAAGGACGTTTTGCAAAATTCTGTAGTGTTTTAAAAGGGTCTATTTTTTCGTTTGTTTTTTTCACCCACTTTTGCACGTACTTTTTATAATATATATATAATATATAATATACTATATATATAACATATAATATAATATATATATAATATATCATATATAATATACCTTTTATAACGTTTAAATTTATTTAAATTTGTTCAAAAAAATCGATTAAATTTAAAAATATTAAAAAAGTTAAAAAAAAAAATACATTGAAAAAAACACCCCGAATCGAATGTTCAACCTATTAAGCTTCCTCTCAACCTCTTTTTAGCCTCGCAGCTGCAATTTTGGAATTACGCACTTTACAGTCTGAAAAGAGGTTTAAATTTCTGTTACCTTAACCTCTTCAACCTCTTTTCAATATCTTCAGTCTCCTTTTAGCCTCTTTTTAACCTCGTTTCAACCTCCTTTCAACCTTCTTTTGAATATCGACAACATTTGACTCGGGACCGCATCGATATGGTTCTTAGAGAACATTTTACTGATTCGACCAGGATATGACCCTGACAAAAAAAATCCTGATCAAGACCTTATCGATGCCATGTGTACTAACCGTATCAAGGCCATATAAATTTCTATCATTTCAACTATGCGTAATTCTTTCTTTCACTTTTTTTCCGTTGCAGGTATGAAGTATGTAAAAGTATCTCGATGTCTAATCCATGTTTGCATCTTTGGTGCGAGCGAACGAACGTGAGCAACGTTTGCAAGACGAAGAAGGGTTCACCAATGGAGGGCACAATATGCGGGACAAACAAAGTGAGTTGCCACCTAGTCGACTGCTTCGCGCTGCATTAACGGAGATTACGTTTTTCTCCCGAAATTGATGACGACCGATCGCGATGCAAATGGCTGTTTGGCCAACTCCGAACGCGACGTTATCCCGTAGTTTCGCTTTTAAAACTCTGACTGCAAACTGCAAGTTTGAGAGCGGAATTGCTTCTCTCGCTTTCTTAAAAGCTTTCCTCCATTCTTAAGTAATTTATTCAACAAGTTCCGCGGAGTTTGTCGCCGCGAAAAACCAAAGAGAGTGTCGACTTAACGAAGTAATTTCCCCTGGCAAAAAAAAAGGTCAAATTGGCTTCGTGGAGTAATCTGACGTTACGCCTGTGGACTGATCGCTAGGTCATTAATTGGCGAGTTTTATCATGTTTGAAGGAAAATTTTTTTTTTTCACATTTCGAAAATGAGAAAGTCGGTCACATCACATAAAACTTATTGAAAGCAACAAATTGCAAAAAACGATTTTAATTAGTTTTACGTCAATTTTTCCTTTAACTGGAAAAATCTACACAAAACCAATTGAAATCCTTAAAATTTCTAAATACAACTTAAATTTAGTTTCGAAATACACGGGAAAATTATCTCCTTTTTTTAATCTCATTCATCTTTTAAAACACTCAAAAAAAAGGGCAAATAAATAGTCAAGAACGTAAAAATACTGAAAGATAATTGTAATACCATTTTCATATCACGTAAATACATAATCTAAGTTTACTATAAGTATTAAAGCTTTAAGATGCAAATTTGACGATAATGCGACGTTCACAATGCACGATTAATGTCCAAAACTCCAAGAAAAAAGGATTGCGTTCCGATGTAAATGTTTCATCGAGAGAATGTCAATGGGATAATTTATTATGAGGCAGTGGTAAGACTTTATTTAAATATGTGATTGGAGTTCCAAACGTTTTTTATCAACGAATTTGAACTTAGAAAAAAAATTGACATAGTACAATTTTGTTTTTCGTTTTTTGTACAAATATTGTAGAAAAATGTTAAATAAAGCGAAATATAATATTCAGAAGATTTTTGTGCTGATGTCTAAAGTTTTTTGGCCAATTACAGACAAAGTGACAACAAATTTCACTCAAAATTTTTCTAATTTCAAATTCGTTGATAAGAGAACGTTTGAAACTTTCTTCACACATTTAAATTATAACTGTTACGGAGCAACATTGAAGCAAAACAATCGGAAGAATGCGCGACAACTAAAGAACTTCTTGTCAACAGTGGTGCATCAACGGAAGTTGCGAGCCAATCGATCACACGAAAATAGCTTCCGAGCGATTCATTTTAAACGGCGAAGATGACTCGTGGACTGCTTGGGGCCATTGGGGACGGTGCTCGACGACCTGCGGCGTCGGCGTCCAATTCAGAAGCCGAAAATGTTTAAATCCCGAGCAAGTATTCGAATCGAATTCACGTTTGACAACTCAAGTGTCAACGCTTTCGAAATCTAATGAGTACAACTGATTCTAATTGAGCAACTTTGATTGACTGGGATGAAATAGCAATTAGTGCAATCTTTTTTGTAACTCAAAAATATAAAATTCATTTATTATTTCAATAAGAAAAGTACCGTACTCAACTAGGGAAAATCAGCTTTTACGTTGGTGTGATAAAACTTTTTTTTTTAATGTAATATGTTACTGCATGTCATTTTTTTTGGTAAAAGTCATCGAAAATAAAAGAAAAATTTAGTCAATAAGACGAAGACGAATTTCAATTTTTTAGACAGACGGTTCATCAACTCGTATACATCCTTTATCATTCTAGGGTTAAATTTTTTTCTTATTAAGCTGTGTCTTCAACTCTAATTTTATGATTTGTGAATTATGATAATCACTTTAATATAAAAGATACTAAGCATATTTAACCAAAAAACTCGATACTATGCCTGAACCTCGATCAAGTGATAGGTTCGGGAATATAAAGCGCGAGTTTACAAATCGAGGTTACTCATTAATTTGCGATTCTTGAATGACTTGCAAGATACTAATAATACAAAACATAATCGCCGAATCAAGGTTTCTTTCATCACTCGATAGAGTTTATTGAGATTAAATTCGAAAAGAACAAAGCAAGATAAAGCTTCTAAAGGAAATGTAATTAAAAACCTTGTTAATAATTTTCGTTTCACAAAGTTACGATACTGATTCAATCGTTTTACCAAATTCTAGGAAAAACGCTTGCAAAGGTGACAGCGAAGCTTTTCGTATCTGCGACCAACCGAAATGCGACTCACTTCAGGACGTCCGGCAACAACAGTGTTACCGACTGCCAAAATTAATGAGCTTTGAGGCACGATCTTGGCAACGCAATTCGACCTGGGTTCCGTACGTATCGTCCGATGATCGTAACAAATGCAAGCTGATATGCCGGAGCAAAGAAACTGAGCAGATTGTTTACACCAGCGTGAACCTCGTTGACGGCAGTCCGTGTACTTACGGTACGACTGACGTATGCATCCAGGTGAATTAGAGTGTAAAATCCCGTACCTAAATGATGGCGCTTACTTTACGGCGCAACTAACAATGCACGTTGATGCATGTTGAAACTGAAGTAAAAAAGCAAGTTTGATTGCATAATTTGTTCAAGAAAAAAATATGTTTCTAACTTAGACTGTTGTTAAAAATTGTTAAACCAGAAAAATAATTTATTATTTTTATAAATAAGAATAAAAACGGTGCTGCTAATCTGCTTTATAAACATTCTTTCAAAACCTCCTTATTACTATTCTCTTCAAGTAGTGCTCTTCTTCATTCATTAATTTCATCATTTGAGTTTAATCCGAATTCACTAATTAAGCAACTATAGGCCGAAAACTTCATATCTTGTTATCTTCTACATCTCAACTATTACAATGTCCAAATTACATAAGTCATTTATTATCATTACGAAATTCCCCGGTCATAAAATATTAGCGGATTAACATAAAGCAAATTAGCGAGGCCCGAAATAACCGTGATCTCGAGCGCTCACGTTAAAACGATGCATTAAATATTCAGCCGGCCGGTAAGCGATGTTTAACGTAGCATTCGAATGGATTGCGTCTGCAGAGGCATCGCGCGATAAACTTTGTGCGATTGCATTGCAAAAAAAAGTGGCTCGCGTGTTTGCATGCTTTTTTTGCAAATATAGACCTATATGTATACATTTACTTTAGTAGAAATTTATATGGCAATGACAAAATTTTACTCATTGAATCTGGATATGGCCAGATAAAAATTATTTTCATGATCAGAGTCATATTGATGGCGTGCGTAACAACCGTATCAAGGCCATATCAACTTCTCTCATTTCTACTAGGGCATATATATCGATGTCTGGGAAGAAAAACCCCCATTCTCAAACTGGCAATGAAAACCCCCCATTCTCACACTGGCAATGAAAAACCCCCATTCTCAAACTGGCAATGAAGAACCTCCATTCTCAAACTGGCAATGAAAAACCCCCATTCTCACACTGGCAATGAAAAACCCCCATTCTCACACTGGCAATGAATACGGATTGGGGGTTCTTCGTTGCCAATTTGAGAATGGGGGTTTTTCGTTGCCGATTTGAGAATGGGGGTTTTTCATTGTCAATTTGAGAATGGGGGTTCTGCATTACCAATTTGAGAATGGGGGTTTTTCTTCCCAGCCATCGATATATTGTATCATTTCAACAGGGCAAGTGTCACCAGATGGGCTGCGACAACGTATTGGGGTCTAAAAAAAAAGCCGACACTTGTGGCGTTTGCAACGGCATTGGCTCAACTTGTGATAACGTTAGCAACAAGTTTCAGCGGAAACTACGACGAGGTCAGTCAATATGCTTTGATAATTCAATCTAAGGAGCGATGGAGCAACTTCCGGTTCAATCCTACGTTCGAAGCATAACTAGTTTGCGAAGACGCTGCCAACCCGTTGCAGTAACTTTATAATTTCAGCTTGGGCTGAAAATTCGATGTAAAATATCGATCCCCGCGTAACTTTGATTTCGCGGTAAAACGCCTACGCGTGCGTAACGCAGTCTCCACCCCCCCCCCCCCCCCCCCTCACGCAATACAAAATCTTGACGTTTCTTTTTTCTCTCTTCTCCCCTTCCACTCCGGGTGTTTGTCCCAAGTGCTCTTCTTTTCTCACTGTCTACTGCCTCCCCTCGCTTCTCTCGGACTCTCGGCGGCCTCTGTGTCGTTGCACATAGAATGATACTTGACACAATTGCCTCTCGCTCCTCAT
>JABFOV010003677.1:0-15710 GCA_022817685.1 Aradophagus sp. ZL-2020
TCTTTAGTGATCAAAAGGTTAATACTAGTTTCATTTAATGAAAAATTAATTCAGATTTACCAAAATTTTTTATGTTATTACATTTTTGTTATTAATTTGAAATAATAGGAAAAAATGTAATAATTTTTATATCAATGCTGGTTATTGTATTTATAATTTTATATATTTTTACAGAATTAAAATTCAGATTGTTTATGTTTTCAATCTCGATTTCAATCTTTATATTTTCAATATGTTATTTACGTCAACATATTAATCAACATTTACACAATTAGGATACTTGCTCAGGGTACAATCAACATTATGTTTAATTAAATTAAACAATTTTTTATGAAAATACCATTTAGAAAAGTTGCACAAAATTGCTAAAGCTTTATTTTATTTTATTAGTTTTTTTTCAATCAATTTATTTTGACACTCACAAAACAGATTACTAAAGGAAATAAAAATAAAAATAATTTTGAACATAAATCTTCCAGTTGATGAAGATTTTCGCGAAAAAAAATTGTTTAAACTTTTAGTCTCCTTTACTCTGCTTAAATCTTCTGTCAGCAGCCAAGGTCGACTTCAGACCTCAAAGCTGCAACCAAAGACCTTAATTTGAACCTCGATATCTTGGCCTACCAGTTTTCCAATAGTTCTCAAGATTTTGTCAGAATCTTATTCTCCTCGGCGACGATTTTCAAAAATTAAGAATCGCGATGCATGAATGAACGAAGGAACCGAATTTGAAGTTTCGTGACGAATAAAGAAGAGCGAAATGAAGAGGGTGGATAGGTGGAAAAGGGGAGCAGGGATAAGGGGTGAATGTAAAAAGGCGGAATTAGGAACGTGGCGTGGCGATGTCACGTGTCGCGTGACGGATGAAAAACGAGCAAGCGAGCGAGAGGAGCGCGGAACAGAGATAAAGACAAAGGAAAAGGAAGTAGGGTATAAGCAGAGCTAGAGCAGGGCCCGATAAAAATTTACGGATAGACCCAGATAGGGCTTGATTAAGAACGTATTAAATTTGGGAATTAGTGCCGGATCAAGATTGTTGAATATTCTTTTTATCATACAGCTGAAAATTTTATCCAATAAAATGAAATATTTAGAAAAAAAAAAGAAAATGGTTGGAGTCATATTGGTTTTGTACATCAACTATTACATCAAATGAAAATTTTATCCAACATGATCGAATGTAGAGATAAGAATTAAAATGGATTGATGTCATATTAGTTTTTTTGTTATTTGTTATTACATGTAGTTTTATATGTCAACTGTTGTATCATAAAATATTTGAATTTATTTCAAAAGTATATTCAATTCAATATGGTTAAATGTTGATTAACAACGTACTAGTTCTACCCATTGATTTTTTCTATCACGAAATATTTCTTCTGATAAAATTATTACACAAAAAGGTTGAATTTTTTCTATTATTAGTTTCTAACTATTATATTGCATGAAAAATTAAATAATGTATTTCAAGGATTGAAAGGGTATATTATTTCTAGAATTACATTAAATGATCTTAAAAATTAGTGATTTTCAACTGTACTTTTACAGTACAATGAAAGGAACAAAAGGTGACATTAATTTAATACTAATCAGAAGAGGCGCGTATGATGACAGTTGATGTATTTCATTTTGTTTAAATAAGTTTTAATTGCAATCCACCCCGAATAGAACCGATAAAATATTTAAATATTTCATCAGAACTTAATTTTTCAGTGACTTGAAGAAATTGAAAAAGAAAGAAGTTTTTTTTCAAATCTAGGCGTTTTCTTTTAGACAGCGAGTTGTCAGTTCTGCCCCGGCCGTGTTATACGTCATTTAGTTGGGGGAGGCACGGCGGTACGGCACGAGGCCTCGCTGCTAATCGAACCCAACCGAGCCCAAGCGAACCGGTCGCGTTCGGTTGGCTCGGACGAGTCGGCGGCGTTCCGGTGGGACGCCGCGGTACAGTGACAGCGGGTGCGCGGAGCAGCGGCCGCTGGAGCCCCGGATATTAGCTGGCTGGCACGTTCGCTCTAGCTAGTTCCGCGGGTCTCCGTCGCGAGGGCCACCGCTCGCGGCGCGCACTGTTGCACATGGCTGGCGCGGCGGCCCTCGCGCCACCTCGGCTCTTCCCGCCAACCCTCGGCCGCGCTCGCGTCCACTCGACTCCGATCGACTTGACTTGCAACGTCCCGCATTGTACGCGCCGCAGCACCCACCGCTACAACGCACAACCATTTCTCCGTCCTCTTCTTTTTTCACATTCTTCGCGTGGAGGAAAAGCGTTGCGCCAACGATTGTTATTATTTATGACATATTTATGACATCGCCGATCAAGCTTAATGATATACATTTCAATTAATTTATCTTTTTATGTTGTGCGTTGGATGTTTCTTTTAATAGGTGGCATGCATTTTGTTTTGAATTTAAGTTTTTTCATTTTAACAAATGACAAGTCATCTTACGTTAATAATCTTGTTTTGTCTATTTTTCGATTTTTTGTTTCATTTTTGTATTAATTACATATTGAGGTGTCAATTTTCTCTTTGTTTTTTAGACCATTTTCTTCTTTCTTTTTATTAATGTTTTTTGTTTCTTTAACTTTACAAACAAAAAATAAAATGATTTGCTGTAAACTTTTTAAGAAATATATTAAATTATTTGAATTTATATTCCCAAATAAAATCATATATATTTGGTGGAAAATGTACGTTTTATACAATTTAACTGATATCAAATAATTCGTCAATTGATTTTTATGATCAAATTATCATACACTGCATTAGCAACGCCAATTTTAAACTGTTTATTCAATTTGTTTCCATTGATTTTATATTTTATAATTACATTATTTTCGATTAACGTTTTTAGTCGTGTATCACTTGTTTATTCATTTATTTCTTTATCTATTTTTTGACAAATTTATTCCATTGTATATTGAAAGAAATTATTTTCTTTTTAATTGCATGTTTTTTTTTATTTAATTGCGTACTTTAAAATTTATTTGTCTTTTTTATATAACTGAATGGGTTTAATTATTAAATTTGCAATATCATAAATGTATGCATGCAATGTAACAATATAATATTCCAGGTTTACAGTAATAACCAGATAAGTAAATTTTACAAAATTTAAAAAAAAAAAAAATTAATGAAAAAAACAAACTGATTTCTAGTTTGGAAGATTGGATAACTTTGAATAAATAATACTGAATAAACAACAGATACAAAATAACGTAAATTGTTTACTAAAATATTTTTATTTTAACATTTTATTAAATTAAAAGTCATATTTCCATAATCATTTTTTGTTAACGAAAAATTCAGTGAAAAATGCGTCCTTCTAATCGATTTCTCAATTCAATATCATTTTTGCCGGGCCACGTGATGATATCTGAATTATGATGATTCGCCACGGAAGAGTGGCGGTGCTCACGTGACAATGTAGGCCACAAGGCATAAGCCACTAAGAACGTCAATCGCTCCTCACTTTATTTTATTCCACCAATAAACAACTATCAATCATTCGGTCAAATCAATGCATCGTTAATTATTAAATTCGTCCTAACTCTTCCACCTTCTTAACGCTTACTGAATTTATCGTATGACCTCAAATGGTCCCATCAGTTGCATTGACTATCGTGATCCCATTTTCATTCTCACTTCATCGAAATTTAAGATTCAAGAAAGACCAAACAAATTTCAATATTTAAGCAATAAATTAAAATTTTTTATTACTTTTGTGGTGCTTTCATCATTAGATAGAATTCTTCGCTTTGATGATAGTAAATTAAAAACTGTATGATTTCATTTTGTGATGAAGACTCATCGATAATACAAGACAAATTTTAAATAGTAACTCTGCCATGTCATTTTTCATTTGTATTTACTTATTAAAAAACAAATTCTGAAAGTAAATAAAAAAATCTATTTTCAAAGTCGTAAAAGAAGTATCCCAAAAAATTGAAAAACATAAAAGATTGTAACACGCATTTTTTAATTTTTTTATTTAATCAATTTTTTTTAATATAAAAAATGACTAAGAATTGTTGCCCGACAAACAAATATCAAGTAATTACTTTATTGATGAATTAACGATCATAATAATAGCATTAATAATAATAATAAGAACGAGTTAAAAGTATAGGACAAACGCGCCTTATTGACCGTCCCTTTTGAATTTCGCGGGCAAAGCCCGCATGCGCGCACGCATACACACATTGTCCACACCGACTCACGCACACAGCACACACATACACACGTGGTCACTGTAAATGAAAGTAAGTTCTATTTCGCTGACTCCGACAACCGCAAAGCAGCAACGTACTTTGACTAGTTTTATTCCAACCGTCTTTTTACATCATCAAGCATCGTTCCATCGAACGTCAACGCAACTGTGTTTTATTCGAGTGCTCCGCTGGTGTCATCGATTCACGTCGCCGCAGTTTTCTCGACCTTTCCTCCTTGTCTACATCCCCCCTGCTTTTTTTTGTTACCCCCCCCCCCCCCGGAAAGTTATTAAGACATGTGGACAATTTTGCAAACAGCGTGAGTGTGTGCGCATAAATAACGTACAAACGTGCACGGCTTTGTGATCGTAAGTACGTGTTCATATGTCGTATTTATTGGTAGCACGCAGATCGCGGAAACGGACGAACACGCCCGAGCGCACGTTGCGCCATGAGACGAGCGAGCTTTGGCTCGCGGTGGCGCCACGTTGCCAGATCGCCGTCCGCCGTTTTCCCACCAGACTTGGTGTTTTTATGCTTTTGACTTGGCGCGTTCCAATGATGTTTCACTTCTGACATAGGAATGACACTTTTTCACTCGCCAGCGGCCCCTCTTAATCATGTCGTTATTTATCACGGCCGCTGCGCCGTGGCGTTAAGAACCCGGCTTTTCGTCACGATTTCATAGATACGTTTTGTTTCTTTTTTCTATTTTCTCTTTTCTTTTTTCTAGTTTTGTTTATTACATTTTACTTGGTTTTTATTTTGTCGTTGCATTGAATCGAATGAGCAATTGATTGGTTCAATTCAGCTAGAAACAAGTGGTCGTTATCGTAATAAAGCATTTTCTTTGATAACTTATGGCAAACGCATACATTTGTGACTATTGATTGGAAGAGCAAAGAAGTTTGTTATTATACAAAAAAAAAAAAAAAAGAGAAAAAAATGTAGAAAAGGAAAAAATGGTGTAGTCAAAGATATACCTTTGCTAAAAGATACATAGGCATTATGGATCGGACTATACAGCTAGCGTATAGTCATCGGTGATCGAGCATTATTTTTTAAAGATAAATATGAGAGCTTGCATAAGGAAAGTGTTGGGGGTGTAATGAAAATGAGAAGAGGGGAGAAATAGAGTTTTTGCGCAAATATAAATGATTTTTATTTTGAACTTTTTTTATGTTTTTATTATTTTTCCCCCCCAATTTATTAGTATTTAATGTATTTGAAATTTACCATGTAGAATTATAAACTTTTCAAAAATATTCACAAATCTGACATATTTGAAATCTCCAAGGTTTCTTAGTAAACGAAAGTTTAATTCATCATATACTCAAATTAAAAATAGGTTCTTTTCCTAATTGACGATGATCAAATATATTAAAATATTTCAGACTCATTGATAATATATATTTTTTGGTTTTAATTGTAAAACATTTTTTATAATCATATTCAGTTTTATTTGAGTTCAGTTTAATAAATGTTGAAAGCTTCAAGTGTATTGAGTTTAACAATAAAATTAAAATAGATCATTTACTCCAAATTTTTGTTTACATTTTTTAGAAATTCATATCATCATCTTACATGGAAAACGTTTTTTCAATTCATCTAATTTAAAATTCAATCAACTTCATATTCAAAAACTTTATGTATATATAAATGTCAATTTCTACCTCATCATAATTTCTCATATTGAGATTATATGGACGGTTAATTACCACTGATTAATTAAAATTAATTATTACTCTATTATTCACCAAATTACCCAATTATTTCAATGATTAATTACAAAATTACCGATTAATTACCAAATAAATTTAGTGTTTAAACTGATTCAACGATTCCCATAATTTAAATAAAGTGCTGAGTGCGTTTTCGCTGTAAGAAAGTGACTTATAACCATTCACAATGTCAGTATCAGAAATTAAATGTTCATAAATTAAGGAATCTGAGCTTTACCTTAAAATTGTAACTTTAGATTGACATTTAAAATTCAATTCAACTTCAATGTTCAATATTTTATTCCAGTAATCACAGATAGGTAATTTTATATAATTGAAAGACTCACAGAGGAAAACATTTCGTTTTGACAAAGACATTTTTTTTCTGCATCTCAATTTTTCAATTATTTTCTACTTATTTCTTTAATTATTTAAATTTATTTCTCATTGCGATTTGACAGCAAATAATGGTACTTTAACGACAAACTCTAAAATCTAAAAAACACAAACCTTAAGGTGATTGCCGAGTTACGTGAATTTACAAAAACTGAAAAATTGTTATCCATTTGGCATGACAGTGAATCCAGCAATTCTTGAAACCCGGCTAGAACTGCTGAGTCTATTTTTGTGCTTAAAAACTAATGATCATGCGCTGAGTGGCCGAAATGGTTATTGTAAACAAAAGGGTCCGGGCAATGAGCTTAAGGCCCCTCCGGCTCGTCAACGAACGATAATCCGCGACACGGCTGAAAGGCAGTCGAGGGGCCGTGGGTCGGTGGTCGTCAGTCGGCATCGCTCGCTCGTAGGTTCGTAGTCTAACGTCTAGTGAGAAAACCCCAGCGGGATCGGGTGAGTCGGGCCAGGCGGGGAGAAGCGGCCTCGGCCTCGGCGGAGGTGGCCGCGCGGCGACTGGCGACGGGCGATCCGGCAACGCCGCATACGTTGGTACGTACGCCCTCCGTGCGCCTCCGGCCGTGTCTGGCCGCGACGAGGTGCTAACGCGCGCGCGCCCACGTCCCCCGAGTGGCCCGACCGAACCTCCGGACCTGTCCCCGGCGAAGACGGCCCAGCCCGGCCCAGCCCGGCCCGGCGACGCCGCGGCGCTCGGCCCTGCCGCCAACCGCGGAGCCAACCGCGGAGGCGTCCTAGAGCCTCGGTCTCGCTCGCGCGCGCGCCCCCTCTCACTCGCTCTCAAGATCGTTCGGTCGTTCCTTCGTGGCAGGCGCTCGCCATGCAGCCGAGGCGGCGGCTCGCCTGTCGCCGAGGCGCCCTCTGATACGAGCCGACGATGAGCGTCCCCGGCGTCGACTCCGACACTCTGCCAAGAGCCACCGGTGAGTGAGACGTCGGTAGGGCCAGCTCCGATTCACTGTCCTCGTGAGTCGTGTCATGTCCAGCTTGGCTTATCGAGCAGTCGCCTCGGGACAATATTGTAACCACAAGTTTTGAACAAGTGTAGTGTTTTTTTTTTTTTTTTTGTTTTTTGTAGATTGTTTTGTAAGGTTGTTGAGGGAGGAAGAGGGATCAGTTGTGGTTTCCATTGTTGTTTTTAGGTTTGTTGTTGTTTTTGGTGTGGTTCAGGTTTGTTGTTGTTTTGATGCGTTAATTTTTTTTGTCATTGTTTTGATTTTCTTTTCATTTTGTTGCTGTTTTGATTTTATTGCAGTGTTTTTATTTTATTTTGTGCATGTTGTTTTTATAGTTCTTCAAGTGAAATTTTTTTATTGCTTTTAATTGTGAAAGTGAAAATTATAATTATTCAAACATTTTTCCACATTGACTTAACATGTTGCTTTATCATTATCTGCAATTTGTAAATCTTTTGAGGATAAATAATATTAAAATATTACAACAATATTGTGTGATATTACTTGGTAATATAGAACAATCACTTAGATCTGGTTGAATGATTTTTAGATAGAAGTTGATCATGTGTGTTATAGACCGAGTGATGTTTTTTATTCTTGCGGTTATAGTGCATTGTCGATTTTACTCCTAAGAAGTTATACCTAATTTATGTGGTAAACATAAAAATGACAGGTTCATTTAAGTGAAATTTCTTAAAATGTATAAAATAATTAAATACATATTTTTGTATGTTTTTAATTTGTTTTTTCTCACATCTATGTAAAATGTTAATTATTATTTTGTGAGACTTATCCGTGAAAATTAAAAAGGTGTATAAACATTAATCTGGATTTTTTTTGTTTTTGTTTAATCTGTGGTATTTTAATATTTTTTTAATTCTACTTTATTCCATTTGTTTTCATAAAAGAAAGCCAAGTAATATATACTTATTTAGATTAAAGGTATACAGGGTTGATTATTATTGGATACTTGATTAGCGTACAATGTTTTTACACTTTTCAATTTTCTTTTGTATCACTTTATTCTTCCTTACTTTTAACTTTTATGAAAGAGGTTTAATTCAGAAAGAATTATTTTCCTTGTAATTAAAAAAAAAAATTTTTTTTGTAACAAAACAATTAATATAAATTAATTGAATTAAAAAAAATTAATACTAACTTCATTATAAAATTTACATGAATGTATGTTATCAAAAGTAACAAATATTAGTTTTTTTTTCAGAATAAAATAGTTTTAGGATTTCATTTTAATATCATAAAAATTCTTAATAATGTGATCACTTAATTGATTGATTGGTTTTTAATTTATCATTACACAAAACGACTCAAATGTAAATATCTTATTTTATTAAATATGATACATTATTTAAAATCATGACATCTTTATAAACTGTTCCAAAAATTTGAAACTTAATTCTAAAATACCCCCTCTCCTTTTTTCTTTTCTAATCAACATCAACAATTCGTCTTCCTCAAATCTCACACATCTGCACACAGTGCTCATATATTCTCAACATTCATCTTTACACTCGACTAAAAATACACCCAATTGTTAATTCATTGGTTTCTTTACTTTAGCAGCAATATTCTTATTCCCAAAAACTCATTTGACCCAAAAATCGCCAGACCCATCTCCATCCAGCGATGATTAAAAACTCGACCACTGTGACGTTCGCTCGTGTCTAAAACGTCCAAGTAAACAACAGAAAAAGAAATCAATAAATCAAGCCCAAGTAGGATCGAGCTTGTGGATTGTGGGCAAAAGTATGCAAAACGCGGGCCAAATCCCAAGCTGGCGTGAGCGTCGTTTGTAATTTGACAGCGATGCAGGTTGATGGTTTGTTGACAAAAAAAAGGCATTTTGCATTGATAGTTTCTGGCCGAGACGATGCGCGCGCAGAATACCGACAGAGACGGCTAGAGCTGACATAAGCAGCTCGCTGACAAAGACGGGCTATTGGATACGTTATGTCACTGTTGACACAATACTGTAGTATGTGCGAAATAAATGTCATGAGAATTGCCGCTTCTATGACAGTTAAATATTTAGCAAAAAAATGACCAGTGCCTTTGTCATTCAACGAAAATGGAAAATTAGAGAAACTGAATTTCAACGTCGAGAGATTTCAATGTTTTTGAAAATTCCAACGTCTATTCGGAAACAAAAATTAAATCTGATAAAATTTTTAGACACAAACAATAGTATTTTTTGAAAAACAAATTTTTACTAGAAAAAGTGAATATATAAATAATTAAAAATACGATTTGTTGTTGAATTATATTTAATTATTTTTTGTTTGCCAATAAAATTTTGAGATATCTACATTATCTATTACCGATATTTGGACTTGACTCAGTACCTTAATTCCTAATTCTTATTTTGTTGCAGGAATTGTCTGGACAAAACAGTAATGATAGTTCAAACGGGCCCGCTGGTCCAGGAACTCCTAATTCTCAGGGGATGAGGCCGACCCCTTCGCCGACAGGGTCCACTGGTTCTCGCTCGATGTCCCCTGCAGTCGGTTAGTTGCACCTGTTTCAATAGCTAGTTATCACTTATCGCGGCCATTGAGTTGCATCAACGACTAATGTCACCTTTTTCTCCCCTTTACTTCAATTTCCAATAGGTCAACAAAACGTTCAGATGCCTCCACGGCCGTCAAGCAGCCAGTCAGATAGTAGTGGACCAGCGCGTATGAGTCATTCGCCAATGACGACTCAAGGTACCAATATATTCAACAGCCGTTCTTTTATTATTCAATTCGACGATACGTTCGCACAAATCTAACACTCGTTTCATCACACCTTTTTTTATCCCTTTAAAGGGTATTATTTTTATATTATTTTAAGGGATTGCGCCAATAAACGTAAAAAAAATAATCATAATCCATTAATTTTTATGTATCTGAAGTTTTCCACATGAAAATATCCGTACGATTTGAACTGTTAAAAAATTTAAACAAATTCTGAATTTTAATAATGATAAAATTATGCAAAATTAATTATTCTTTTTCATTTTAGCACAATTTTTATAAAATAATTAGTGATAATAAGAAAATAAAGTAAAATATATGGTCCTCAAGAAAATGTGGTATATTTTGTATAATTTTGCAAGTTGTGTAACAAGTGTCAATGATTTTATTCAATTTTTTGTCAATTTCAAATTCATTGACAAAAAAAAGTTTGAAAAATTCATACAAGTATAAAGTACATATATTTATTTTAAATTTTATGTTTACATTTTTTTACAAATTCATATTGTGGGAAACTTTATACTTGTTAATTTGGACAAAAGTTTTCAGTATTTAAAACATATATTACTGTCATAATTCTCCATATTTGATTCATGAGTGCAGATCATAGGCGTTAATTTAATATATCATTTAATTTTGTTGGCATTATTTTAAACGTTGTTGCTGTTATTACAGGAGGATATCAACAACCTTTAGGCCCATCGCCCCACATGCATAATTATAAAATGAACAGCAGCGGTCCTCAACCAGGACCAGGATCCACCGGGCTTGGCATGAACCCAATGGCTGGTGGTATGGGCTACGCGACTGGTGCTGGCGGCGCGAATCAGCCAGGTGGAGGATACCCGTCACAAGGATCCTATCCACCTCCAAGGCCACACATGCAGTTCCCACAAGGATATCCGCCACAACCGGCCAATTCGCAACCCCCGCCTAATAATCAGTATCAGCCTGCAAGGCCAAACAATTTGGTGCAATACCCTCCTTATCCTGTGAGTTATTCTTTGAGGAAAAAGTTTTTAACTTTGTATCATGAACTTTTTAAAAGACCGACCTGTCATAAAAGAATGATTAATACTTCATGTTATTTATATTCAAAATGAACGTTTGAAAATAATGAAACTCTACACTTTTAAATACATTTATTTAAGAGAAAACGATATTGATTAAAATGTATCGTTAAAATACCAGTTAAGATTTGGCAAAATGCCACCTTTTTTTTCTATGATGTTAATATTTTTATCATGTTTTGAATATGATTTATAAACAGAAGTATTTAAATTAGAACAAATTAAGTAATCTTGTAATTTTCATTCCATTGTTACAAGTTTATCTAGACTGAGAAATAGTGCAATTTGCTCATTGTTAAACGTTTTTAAAACTCTTGTCAAGTCAATTTAATCTGTATTGATATTATATTTTCCGTCAACTGCCTGTTGTATTATTAATAAATAAGTATAATGTTATTTATTTGAGAAATACAGACATAACATCGTTGTATACCCAGAACTAAATCAGAAAGTTGGATTAGATCAATGGCTAGGAAAACTCTTTCTCAAATTTACAATGAAAGACTCCAGTTTCCGAACTGGCAATGAAGAGCTTTTATTCCCAATTTAACAAAAAGCAAGTAATCAGGATTTTATATTACAAATTTAAGAATGAGGGTTCTTTATAGTTAATTTGGGAATGGTGTTTTTTCTACTCAATCATCAAAATAAACTTTTTCAAACTCTTGAATAAAGATTTATAAAAAGGGAAATAATAACAAGAGAGTGCGGATGTTGCAGCACAAAATGAGTTTCAACAGTGTGCCACCGGGTATGCCGCCTAGTCCGGGTCCACCTCAAGTTTATGGCGGTGGTGGAGCGTCAGCGGGGATGGTACCACCAGGAGCACCGAGTATTCCTGGAATGGGCAATATGGGCCCACCGACGAGCTCAATGGGCCCCCCACCACCCTCACCAAACCACGTGAGCAATCAACAGCAACAGTCGCAACAACAGCAACAGCAGCCACCGCCACAGATGTCACCAGCGAGCGGCGGTGGAGGCGCTGGTGCGCCAGGACCCCCAGGTCTGCCACCACCACCACATTCGCAGGCGCATCCGCCTGCGGCTACGCCGCCTTTGAGCCAAGAGGGACCAGGACCTGGACCCGGTCCAGGCCATGGGGCACCCAGCCCCATGCCACCCCCAAGCACCACGCCCAACTCACATGCCCCTCCACCCAACACTCAGACCTCCATGCACAGCTCTTCACAGGCGGATCTCGCGACAGAATCGTCCAACGACAGTGGTATCACCACCACAGCGTCAGGTGCGGCTTTACAATTTTCAACTTTTGTATGTGTGTATGAAATTCACACGAGAAAGGAAGACAGAATAGAGTGAGCTGAGAAAAAAAACTGGCAAATTTCGAGTGATTATTAATTGATTTATATGCGGTATTTATCAAAAATATTAAAAGTAACACCAAATTTCAGAAAAATTGTAGCTTGGGTCGTTATTGTGTCTTATTGATATTTCTAAGAACTTGTCTTTTTTAAATACTTGACAGTCAGTTCTGTAAATAATTCTATTCATTGCCGTTATGAATTATTAAAAACTGTATAATACAAGAATAATAATTTTCGCATTATTTTTAACTTTTTTGCAAAGTTATTGAAATTATCTTTGCAAAAACATGAAAACAAGAAAACAGAAAATATGTTGTATTTGTACAATTAAATTTATGAAAAACTCAGGCATTACTAGAACATTTTGAGAAAAATTACTAAAAGTATAAATTAAAAAACATAGTAGAAACAATATGGTTTTTAATTTTTTTTCTTTTTCATTTTTTATTTATTTATTTATTAATTTTTTTGTTACAACCAGTGAATAAAAAAATCTGCACATGTAAAAGGGTTCATTATTTGATGTTTAACATGTATGTATTTTTTTTCTTATTTGACGTTTCGTTTTGTTTTTCGTTTATCTAGGCACAACTGCTATCAATGTAACATCAACATCAACTGGTACTGTAACATCCGTCATCACTACAGGACCTGATGGAACATCATTAGATGAAGGTTCTCAGCAATCGACGTTATCAAACGCATCGGCTGGTATGCAAATAAATACATTCACATAATAAAATATTTGTTTCCTGATTTATTGATTTATTTAATGTATATTTCTGTTCCTTCAATAATCAGAGACAGCTTTCATTGTAGTCTATTAAAATAAAAGAAGACAAACTACAAATTCACTTTTCACAGGAAAACAGTTTTTCAGCAAATGTAGTGTTGTGTTTATAAACAGATTTATAGTTCGCTTTGATTTCTGAACGGTGATTATATGATTCGGTTTCACATTTTTGGAAAGCATTTCAAACGTTTTGGTGTTTGAAACGTTAGTTTAGCTTGATTAAAAAGAGTTCGAGAATTTTTATTCCTATTGTAATTCTTTCTATATTTTGTTTTATTTTGTTTTCTTTTCAATTCATTTTCTTGTTCGGTACATTAGTTTCAAATTATGAAACGCAAGTACCGAAAAAAGTGTAAGTTTATTTCTGTAGAAACTTTTTTGTTATTTGAATTTTAAAGGTAAAGGATTAAATATTAAATAAGAAATAAGAGTGATTTTTTAACTGATTTTCACAGCTTCTGGAGAAGATCCAGCTTTTACACCAAAGGTACGAAAAGAGATAATGGGTGGTTATCACAGTCACCCAACAACACCTCAGAGCACAGTACCATCACCTAGTGCTGCGAGTATAAATTCTATTCACGAAGAATACTCTGACATGAGTAGTCCTGGCTGGCCACGCACACCAGCAAGTCCTGTATGTATAAACTATGTTTGCATTAAGATAATAAAAATTGAAAAAGTTATTATTAAAATTCAAAATATAACAGTTTTAAAAAGTCAACAGTAATAGAAGACAAAAATTTACATTTTTGTAAATTGTATTTATGTATTATATATTATATATTTATATATTATATATGACTGTTATTCCTCTTAATTTATCTTCTTTTTTATATAACAAGTAACTTTATGATCTGTTATGAATACATTCCTTTACTTTTTATCTTCTCAACAGGTATTCAACAGTCACGTGCCTCAAGATCCTTACAGATCTAAGGTAAAAACAAATTTTATTTGTTTACGTTATTTTTGTTAATATTATATGTACTTCATATTAATATATATCAACTTATAATATCATATATTAATAAATATAAAACTTACTAATTGTACTTCTAAGATATATTGACTTATATAAAGCATGTTTATAAATCTTAAACAAAATATCTTTATGAACAATCCCTCGATGTGTTGAAACGATGAAATTTTGTTTAAAATTAATAAATGTTATTCCTTATGCACACTTTTTTTGTTTTTTATGTAATTTTTTTTCTTTGTACTTTGCATTGTTTTACTGTACCCCAGTAAGTTGTCTGTCATTTTTGTATTACTACACTTGTTTTTATAATTTATAACATATTAGCATTTGAATATATAGGTTAAGAAGAGGAAGCCAAGGAAAAGCGTTAAAAATAATAACGAAGATGAAATTTTGCAGAAACCCGATAGTTTAGCAAAGCTGTACGAAATGGACGATTCAATAGAACGGAGAAGTTGGCTGGATAAACTGGTATCATTTATGGAGGAACGACGAACGCCGATCACCAGCTGTCCAACCATCTCCAAGAACCCCCTCGATCTGTTCCGTTTATATCTCTATGTCAAGGAGAGGGGGGGCTTCATGGAGGTATGCAAGGTGCAGTGTAGTTCCATCTAGCCCTCGGTGTATATTTGACGTATTCAATATATGTATATGTATGTGTGTGTATATATATACATATATATTAAGGTGACCTTAAGATAAAAAAAATTTTTCAGTGGAAAGAATCCTAAATGATGTAAAAGTAATAAGAAACTCGAAATCAGTGGTTTATGGTACAATTTATTGCCAAATAAAACCGTTGATAAAGTTTCCCATTGCTTTGTTAACAGTTAGAATTGTTTTCCCCAATAAAAAGGTACAAATTATTTAAGATCATCTTAATATGTATTTATATGTATATATATTTAAATTTATATACTTATAAATATACATATACATATTCATCTTTGTATTATCAAATCATCCATTCTTTTTTATTTTGTTTGTCTTAATACTTAGTTTGATTTGATTGTTTGGTTTTGGTATTTATCGAATTTTGTGTTTTTTCCAATTCATATTTATGTGTCGTGTCAATTTTTGTCCTGTTTGTACAATTTTATAAAGGTATTTCACGAACGATTGACTTGTAAACATTATTTTATGTAATTCACAAAAAAAGGTTCGTGATTACTTTATCTTTTACGCACGTTTGTGCATGATGCACTTCATTTTTTTATCTTTTATCTTTTTTTCCTTTTTTGTTTTCTTCTTCGATTTGTCTTTTTCTCTATGTTTTTATTTGGTCCGTTTTTCTTTTTTTTTTTTTTGTTTTTTTTTTTTTTGTGTTTTATTGTTTTCTTTTTAAAAAATTTACTTCACAATTTCATTACTTTATTTATTTTTTTTTTTTATTTTTTAAATTTTTCATTTAATGATTTACCAAAACTCTTGTTACGCTCTTTATTTCCAATCAAAATTTTTAACCACAACTTACAAACTTGTGTCG
>JABFOV010003678.1:0-15710 GCA_022817685.1 Aradophagus sp. ZL-2020
TCTCTCTCTCTCTCTCTCTCTCTCTCTCTCTCTCTCTCTCTCTCTCTCTCTCTTCGCAACCGTCTCTCTCGTCCGCCCGTCCTCTCGCTCGCTACACTCCGTTTTCCTTTCTCCCGCTCGCCCCTCAGCCCCTGGATCTTACCTACGCACGGGCCGCCCCACTTCCGCCGGATGTATCCTGATAAATGGGAATCTCGCTCGGTGTTTGTGCCGCGAGCGGCACACCTACGAAGACCGGCTCGCAGTTTTGCACGCCCGCGTGTTTCGGTAGATGAAGCGACGTTACTTTCACGTCGCTCGGCGCAAGCAACGACCGCCCGGAGAAACTCGACAAACTGGCCCCAAAGTTGCGGAACTCACTCGGCCCAGTTGTCCCGGGCGATTTTCCAAAGCGAAATGACAAGGGGTTGCCGGTCGAATAGGGGCCCGGATTGTGGAACCTTGTTTCGCGTTGAAATAACTGGTGGCGGACCTTTCTTTCCTTTATTTTGCGCGCCCGAATATGCAATGCACGTGTCGTTGGTCACGCCGTTTCATGAGCTGTGCCTTTTATGTTGCTCGATGGGAACAAGGAACCGTTGGCTGTTGACGGAAGAAAACGGAGTTTCTATTTAGGTGACATAAGTTTCAAAAGTGGAAATATTTAAATGAATGTTGTACTTCATATTGGGACTCGCGTTTTAAAATTGTATGAAATTTTTCTTTATTGTATGAAGTGTTTATTTATAAGAAAATGCTATGCATAATATCAAAACGCTTGTACAGTCTAACAATAGTGTATTGAAAAAATAAATACATTTCCAAAAAACAGAGGTACATCTTATAAAACAAGGGAAAAATTTTATTGCATTTATTGCATTCAGAATTTTTTACATGTACCAATAATTGTTTTCTTTGTCATATGTTTTATCATTTCTGATTCCTTGAATTGAATCTTTTTCATTTTAATTAACATAATTAATAAAATCGATGATTATGTTGATGCAAAATTTTGTTTCATTATCGAATTGTTAAATGTCGAACGAAAATAATTGGAAACTCGCTGCAACTGATTATTCATAAATTGAGTAAACGACAATTCGACTGAAATTTAACTTGATAACGAGGTTTGACGATGATTTGTCGCAAAAATTTGAGCTCAATCACAGCGTTTATCGCTTTACGATATTGTCTTCGTGCAAATATTTTAATTCGCAAGTAAATTTACTTTTATTTGACTGTTTTGGTAATTATGAAAACTTCATTCCACTCTTACGAAAGCTTAAAGCAAATACTTGGAAATTATAACGAATGAATAAGGAAACGCATTATTAAATTTTCATGATACGAAATTGCTCAATATCTTCTAATAAGAAGTTTTTCCAGAGATGTTTAGCTTATTGACAATTGAAAAGTTTTTACCGGAAAGGTGAACAGAATGTGTGTATATCAATAAATGATTTAGAAATTATTTAACATCTACACTCAGTGGAAGTCAATATATCTTTCTGGCAAAAAATGCTCGAATGAAAAGTTTGCTGCCAATTATAATAAAATTTGATAACGTATTGCAAATTTTATTATATAGTATTGCAAACTCATATCTTCTTTTATAAAATCTTCTTTTATAAAATCATTAGAGTCAAATTTAGTAAAACTTCGTCATATTATCATTCATCTACATTGAATTACCAATCAGAAATCTATGACAAAATCTATGATAAACATGTTATAAAAGTCGGCATTTCCCTCCAAATTTCATTAATCGATCAAGTCTCGACTGATCAATCACGGTCCATCGGCGATACAGACGTCAAAGCAACGAGCGGCCTATAAAAAGCCTCGAATCTCAACGACAGCGGTCGCGCTAACGAGCGCGAACAACGAGATCAATCTTTCTCCTTGACGTATCAGGTGCGAGGCGAGCGAGCGTCATCGACGGGGCCGTCGGTTCGCCGTCAATGAGCCGCAAGGTTAGGCGCGTCGCGCGCTCCTTTCGGGCCTGCGTTCCCGCGCTCCCGCGGTGCCCGCCCCTCAGCCCCCGCCGCTTGAAACAAAAGACAATCGTCTTGCTGATCTCGCTGCTCGGCGCTGATTGGCCGGCACCGGCTACTGGACCCGCTTGACCTCCGACCCTGACAACTCGTTCGCTTTTATCGCCTGGATTGGTCTCGGTGTGTTGCTCCCGCGGTGGGAGCGGAATTCTCTGCGGAGCGACAAACAATTGCCACCAAGTGGCTTAATTGCAGCCAACTAAACAAACGTTCTACGTTTCACCCGGCGTCGTTGCTCGGCGGTGTTTGCGTGTCGCGCCGCGCGTGCGTGTGTGTATGCGCGCCAGACACCGCTCGCCGAGATATCATCGTCAAAAATCATCTCCGCGCCGACGTTGTCCATAAATTATCGCCACAAATGTTATGCGCGCGTGTGTGCCGGGGCCCGGTCGCTCGCTCCCGAAGCCCCGATCAGCGGGAGCCATCTCTGCAGCGAGGCTTGATACTTGTCCGGATCATCGCTGACGATCGTGAAAAATAACTGTTTCACGTGGGCGAGAATTGAGCCGAACTTTTTAATTGGCGTCTTTTCTACGGACGTGAAATATAAAGGGCCATTTTCGCGCTCGAGGGAATAATGTTAACAAAATACTTGACTTGAGTGGATTCTGTTTGATGGTAAAAGACGATGTTTTACAAGTATAAGAAAATCACCTCCTGCATTTTTTTCTCTCTATGCATCAATAAATACTTTCACTAAAGACATAGAGGATTTGTTTGATATTTTTTAAAAAATATTATTTAAACAGGCAATTGGTTCGCTAAGTTTCCTTACGCATTATTAAATGATTATCAATACGAAGAGACAGTAAAATAATTCCCATTATTCTATAACGCTAGCAAATACTTCGAATGTCCTTGCAATCAATTAAGCGCACCTACCGATTATTTTCACGTAACGAGATTACTCGAAATGAATCGTAAAAGTTTCTGATAATTGCGGAGGCGCGACGATCGAAATGATTTTCCGCGAGAGCTCGTCATAAACATGCGATCCGGGACAGAGCACTGGCAAGCGGCTTTGTCCGTCTCTTTTCGTTCGATTCATACGCGGTGCGCGTATCGCTTTATATTGGAAACCAGTTCAATTTTCTCAATGACTCCATTTTATTTCACGCCGACCGGGGGCGCTGGAGACGTTGCCTGGAATTAACATTTACGACGTTTTCGCCGCGGCCATTATCGCCGGCAACGGTTTCCCACGTCGCGATGTGTGAATCGCACGTGACCCCGCGCCCGACTTAGAAATAGACGAGATAAACAAGAAGAGGCCGCCGCGGGGGAAAAATACGGCCGAGGAAGACGCGCAACGGGAACGTAAGACGCGGCCAAAAGGTCCGCCGGGAGATACGAAACGGCGTAGATAAAACTGAACGGCGGACGGAGAAACGGCCGCGCTTCGAGATCCGGCGATTGCGGCAAAAAATTGTATTAATTGGCGTGCTAGATTGAGCCGCGCGATTAGCCGCCAGGCGAATCCAGGCTGCCTCGAGCGCGTTTCGGCGTCCCACTCCCTCGCCCGCGACGTCGCTTTCTCCCCTCTCGCTCCACTCTCGCCGCCTCAAATTTTATTTGATCGCCGCAATAAATCCGAGGGATAATCACGGAGCGACTGAAAATGGCCGTATTATTGAAAATAGAAGTACTGGAATTACGAAACCGCTGCGTTGGACTAGCCTTGCTTCGTTACACGTGTGAAAACCATTTTTTGCTCGACGAACTTAGACAAAGTCGTTGCAATCGAGAATCGGTTGCCATTTGAAGAAACACTCGGTATTGCTACACTTTTGTCTTGTTCTTAGAATTTTTATGGTATCATTGTTTGGAAGTCGACAATTTGGAAGTCGACAGTTTTTTTAAATTTTTTTTTGCGATTTAAAATGTGTAATCAAAAAAATGATAAGAAAAAAATTACGTTTGTCATTTTATTTCACATGCGTTGAAAAAAAAGTTTCAAATAGCACAATATATTTAAGTTATTTTTTTGTAATAAAGATATCTTTGTTCATTTTCGGCTAACCATTGTCGTTGAAGTTTCGCACGCGAAATACTTGAATTGTTTCGTGACAGTCAATTACTAAAAGTGGAAATGTGAATGTTCGAGTGTTATCTGTTGAATTCATAGAGGAAAAAGTACAATAAACGTTGCAAAGAGAATTATTTACGGTCAAAATAGATTCTTCTTCGTTTTAAAGCTAATTGCAATACTTTCTTTCCTATTTTATTAAGAATGAGCGCACAATTAATTGCAACTGTGAAGAAGAAATGTTCCAAGTTATTTCCGTCAACATATTAATATCCTTTCCTTTAACAAAGAATTTCTTCACGCAACGTACATCTCCTGTATGTCGAAGAAATTCTTGACTAAAGAAGATAAGTTTCGATCAAATGTTGCGATATTTTCTTCCTTTATGCCATTTTTATAATACTTTTTTCCAGCAGTTTTTTAGGATGCGATTTTTTGCAAAATTTACTGAAACTCAACAAACATTAATAAAAATTGTGATTCCTAAAAGAAAAAAAACGCTATCCACCTTTCAACAACACTAATTAGTCAGCTCGTACCTAAAGAAAATGTCGACACCATACAAATATACAGTTACAGTCATCATTTAAAAAAGGTACAACAAGAAAGCATGGTTTTTCGTTTTATTTTCGGCAATTTCAGCGCGACTGTCGGCAAGCGATGAATTAGCGAACGTCGCAGCGCGACTATCAGCGCGTTATCTCAGCCGGGTTTCGCAACTGACAGGCGATTAGAGCGGCCGGCCGGCGTAAGTTTCGTCCTCGTGTGTGTCGAAACTGTTTTCGCAGGAGAAGCCGAAGTCAAGGCGGTGACGCCACACGAGAAATAGTCTCGTGATGTCAGCGCCGACATATGTTCGCAAGTGGCGCGCACCGAACCGGGGGACTTGAAACGTTCGACCGGCGCCCTCGACCGTCCCGAAATAAGTCGATGCCGCTGGGTTCACAGATCCGAAACAATCGTCCTCGAGTGATGACCAAATTTTGACTCGTGAAAGACGGAAAGGGGGGATCGGGCGGTCGGAGAAAAAGCGGCTTGGTAATTGGACGGTGACGCAATCACGAATTTCTCACGTTGTTTCCCACAGACGCACTCGGAGGACGCAGTTAGCCAATGGTGCTTGCGACCGACGGTGTCTGCCGTGGCTACCTTATTTGACCCCGACGCAATGAGGGACAATTGAGAGTAACAGTCTCCCATTCGTCTGTCCGTCCACACGTCGCGTTTCTCTGAATCCTCCTGACGTACACACTCGAGCGCGCCAGGCCAAATGGCAGTCATTCCAAGGGGAACAGTGACGGAAAAATAGGGTGCCTGTCCGACGTTCCGTCTTTCGTTTTCTCGACGACATTCCTCGTCCGTTGGTTTCATTGTCTGGTCGTTTGATTAGTTCAGCATTGATGCGCGTACTCGCTTTCAATCTGTGTTAGACAGATTGTTTTGTATTGTGGAAATAGTATACTTCAGATATCAAAAGATTTGAAAATAAGTCATTGATTTAGAATTTTAAATTTCTTTTCGATCAATCAAATAAAAATGTTTTCTTTGATTTAATAATATCGATCAAATTTTATAATTCAAATGATGTCATTGTTTTTGGTTTCCTTTGTCAAAAACAATTGAATTTGTATTGCATTTAATCATTTCTTTTTCTAATTTGTACATTTTTATATCTTCAAAAGTAAAAATGTCGAAAATAATTTTTTTATGGAGCTCAAATTATTATCAACAATATTTAGAAAATAGATTATTTTTTACAAGTAGGACCATATGAAGACAAAAAATATTTTATAGACAATGTATTTTTTAAAACTCGCCCATTAAAAAATTCTTTTTTCTTCATAATCATTCTCACTTAATCATTCTCGGCATAAATCATTAGAACATCCTTTCTAAAAATATATTCGATCATTTATTTCAACCCTTGCTATGACCTATTACCCTGAGTCACACTGCTCTTGAGAAAACAAGAAATTTTACGAAAGGGTCAGCAAGCAAGAAAGTGTCATCGATTGTCGCTTCCGTTTCTCGACTGTCTGGTGGTATGTATTCGAACAACAATCGTTGGCGATGTTTCCCGTCGGCAGAGTCTATCCGGCGAGGTGAACTCGTCCTTATATAAGAATCGCGTTCACTTTATGCGATTAAAAATCAGTTAGTCGGTTTGGAGTTGTTTCGCAGTGATAAGTGTATTATCAAAGCTGCTAGATTCCAGGATTATGGCGGTGGTCGCAGTAGGAGGGGACGTAACGGCCGGCGGTTCAAAGTCCCCGGCAGATCACCTCGATAATAAAGCCTGGCTCTGTGCGTCCGACTGCGAAGTTTCTTCGCAGATTCATGCACTGGTTATAGCCTGGCCGGCGATGACGCGTATGCCATGAGAGGCGCTCGTTGAGGGACACGAGCGAAAAAACGCAACGCAGCGCAACGACAAGCACCGCGCATACCTTGCTGTCACTTTTTTTTATCTCTCTTTTTTTCGCAATGCTGGGCGCAGAGTTCAGCGTTAACGAGCCCACTGTGATGATGATCTGATGAAACGGCGGAGATCGGCACCGAAATTCCAATTTTCTTCTTGACGAATCGAGCGCGGCCAGGGGTTACGGCTGATCGTCCGAGCTGATTCCAGGCTCGGACGGTATACGGTGAGGAAATGGGGCGCGGCGAACTCGCTATCGACGCGGATCGGCGCTGCGACCGGCCGTTCTTTGTGACGTTGACGCAGTAGAACGCTCCGCCCGAGATGCCTATCTGCCTGAGGAATATGATAACCAGATGCCAGTGCCTCGGCGAAAACGATCGGCCTCGAACGATCCAACGTGCTTTCGACGAAAAATGACCGCTGATAACATCCTCCGCGCCGGCCGACAAACAGTTGACAGCCGAGAGAGACAGTCTTACGACTGTCACGTAGAGACGTAATCGTATCGAGCGGAAAATTTCGCAGGTATTTTCCGGCGAGAGAGAAAAGTAAAGCGATTGGAGTAGGAGTGCGTTGCGCAGCCCGAAAGGCAAAGGACAAATTAGGAAGGAAAGTCGGAAGTGTCGGAAACGTCTGAGTGCGTGTTCGACGCGAGCGCACAAAGCCCTTTAATATGTAGACGCATTATCTCCTTCGGCTCGAAACTTTGCCGAGGAACGCGCGAGACAAAGAGAACCGCTACACCGGCAGTTTCTATTTTCTCAACTCCTAATTGCTTGGCGGTGGAGGGGCCTGACTCGCGGACGGGGCGGGCCGATGGAGCCCAATAAAGATCTCCCCCAGTGGCTCATTTTTCTTCGCTCGTTGCTCTTTCACCTTTTCCCTCCTTTTTCTCGTCTTTATTTTGACTCCACTCGACTCAACTTCTGGCATGAAGCTCGCTACCCTCCTGAGCTTAACCACGAGCGGTGAAGAAAAAAGACGAAGCTCGCGAAAAATCGTCGCCTGAAAAATTGCGGCCCGAGCGAATCGATACGACTTCTCTTTCACCAGCAAAACCTCCTCCGCTCTCGTAGTCTTCATCCCGCGTTCTTTTTGCTGGTCCTTTTTTGCGCGCAATGATATTTTTGTGTCTTTTGATATCGAGCTGCAGTGAACGGCGCGCGCGTTCAAAGGACGTTTTATTTTGGTGTGCCAAGAGAGGATTCCCTTTTTATTTTGTTGTGAAGCGTTGATGCCGGGCTCCGGTAAGGTATTCTACGATGGTTCGCCGATTCCGACGGCGCCCCTGCCCAACTGGAATACGGAACCCGAGGGCTGGAACGAGACACGCGTGGGAGGGCCGGGGTACGGGAGGCCCTGGCGTACGTGTGCGTCTTCACGTATATGACTGTCTTCTTCCCTGCGCTTCTTCTTCTTCTTCTTCTTCTTCTTCTTCTTCTTCCACTTCTTTTTCCCCGTCGGGCTCGGCGTCGTTCTCCCTCGTTGCCTACTACTTCCTTTCATGCACCCATTTCTCCCGGCGCTGAAGCGAGAGTCAGCTCCTTTTTTCTTCGCCTTTTTCTCCTCTTTCCGAGGAATCAAACCGCACGGAGCCTCCGACCCTCTTGCACGTCCGGTAGACTCTTCTACGATCCACACCTACGAGCCGAGGTCGATACACGCTGACTTTTCTTTGCCAAGGAGGACATAAGCCAGCCGCGGCCACGAGCTACGTCGGAACTTGTTCGGTCACAGTTGAGCGACAAAGAAAAACGGCGCGAGGACAAAGAGAAGGGAAAAAAATCACAGAAGCGTCGGTCAGGAAGTGAATTACGTTTTGGGAGACTACGCGGAAGGTTGATTTAATCAATATTAGAGCTGCGAGAGAGTGAAATTGGCTTTTATCGGGTCGTCGGGCGGATTCGTTTGCGCTGATTCCATCGATACGTCAAGTTTGCAATTACTTATCGCCTGGCAAATGGCCTCTTACAAGGGATAAGAGAACAGAAGAAAACGTCGTTTCCTTAATTGTTGCCATGACTACAGCGCTCCGCAAGCGGCAGAAGCCGTAGCAAGTTCAAAGTACTTTGAAACTGTCAGTGGGTAGACATCTGCGTTACCTGCGACGAGATAGTTTCACCCGAGGCGCATAACAGCGCGATGCAAAAAGACGACCAAAAACTGTTATAAAACAGAAAGGTGCATCATGGTGAGGGACTTGAAAAAAAGAATAAAAAAAGGGGGAAGATCTTCGAGAGCCGAATAAGTCGAGCGACGGGTGATTAATTATTCGGCTGGCTAGCTGATCTATTTTCGAAAGGACCAAAGTCGTCGAGCTGCAAATAAAGCGGAAGAAGTAATCGGATGGAGGGAAAAAGTGCTCGCGTTATCTGCGAAAGTCTTGTAAGAGGCAGGTTGGGGAAAGAGAGTGGGAACTGTTGTAATAAAGTTACACAGTTTGCGGGGAAGTAGCTGGTTGGATCGAAGAAGCGAGCGAGGAGGGACGCTAAGAACCCTACAAGGAATTAAGAGCTTTTTCGTAACAGTCGCTGTAATGAAGATCATATAACAGACCGGGAGCCAGTAAAAATGAGAGAGAATTTTCAGTGGGGGTCGAGGCAGTTGAGGGGCGAGAGGATCGAGCACTCGGTCAGGGATCTTCGGAATACCAATCAAGTAGCTAATACGTTTGGCCATGCGGGCGCCAAATTGCCCCCGACAAAGATGTTGGCGCGGTGCTTTCGCATTAGGAGACGATACTGTACACGTCCGACGACGATATTTCACCGGCAACCGACTCCGCCGACGATTCGTGTGCCAAACCTTTTTCCTATGATGAATTCCCGAGACAAGCCGGGGCAAAGGGAAACATTTCTTCGGTCGTTTCTCCGTTACTCACAAAAAAGCTCGAGATTTTTCACGTTATCCGGCGTTATGTAACGTAATATATTCTCGCGACGCAGTGCATTTCTTTGTTCAATTCCTGCCCCAAGATGACCCGCATATCCCGAGTCTTTTCG
The DNA here is from genome assembly GCA_022817685.1 of Aradophagus sp. ZL-2020. Classification (NCBI taxonomy): domain Eukaryota; kingdom Metazoa; phylum Arthropoda; class Insecta; order Hymenoptera; family Scelionidae; genus Aradophagus; species Aradophagus sp. ZL-2020. The sequence goes on from JABFOV010003678.1 coordinate 9,484, forward strand.
TCGACATCTACTCGCCGTATATCCTTTCGACAAATGACTTTGAATTATTTCTTACGACAATGCAGGAAAAGATATAGTCGAAATCAATCAAACGTTAATTCTTTGTTTTGATTTTAAATATTTTTTAAATCTACAAGAACTGCAGGAAGAAATGAAAAAAGGGAACAGTTTTGGCGTCGCAAACAATCATTCGAGGGAGTGTGTGCAAATGCACCGCGAGTGTCCGCACTAAAGTTATTATCCAAGTTTGCGTGCCGAAAAATCGAATCCCAGGATGGGAGCACGAAAAAAGGGAGGAAGGGCAAGGAGAAACAGCGAGGAAATAAGTTTCCGTGGCAACATTTCATTCTCTCGCTGGCTTTTTCTCATCGCGTAACCCGCGTCGCATAAAAGTAAGACCCCCTTTGGCTGTTTGCGGTAGACGATCGAGCTCCGGCAAAGGGGTCGGCAGGTTGTGGCGATGGGTGGCGAAGGGGTGACGGGGGGCGAGCGGGGCTGCGCAAGTGGAGGAGGCTTTCGCTGGCTGAGGAACGTCAGCGTGTCTGGGGATGTTTTTGCGAAGCCTTGAGCCAACACTTCTGTCACGGCCATGTTGCCTTTCGCACATCTCCCGCCCGCCCCCCTTCTTCCCTTCCCCGCCGCCTCTGCAATCTCTACGGAACACACGATACCGCCGCTGCGAAGAGTTTCAGAAGATGGCTAGACTATCTGCCCTCGTCCCTCGCCCCGGCGGCCCCGCCTCTATCCTTGCTCGGCTCCTGCCAGGGGGTTATGTGCCGAGTTAGTTCAAGGAAAGCGGTATTACCTCGTAGACGAGGACGCCGGGAGATCTTAAACCGGCGGTGGGATTTTATAGGAGTTTATCTTCCGACGATGAGGACACGAGATGGGAATGGAGCCTTTTGAGACTGTTGAGTTAGCCGAGCGCGAAGAAGCTCGGCAAGGCGGCGCTCGTCAAATCATCCTCGATACCCCCGCCGCCTCTCGCCACTTTCTTTTCTACCTAATTCGCTTCATTGCCGTTTTTACTTATGCAAACGGTCGGTAACGCGAGCGCGCCATATATCGACGTTTTCCAACTTTTTTATGTCACGTCGCCTGTCCTACTTCTGCCAATTACGGTGTAATCGACCCAAAATGGTCGATGGCTCGCTCGTAATAGCGGCATCCGTTGCCAGGGCGGTAATAATAACGCAGGGCACACTCGAGTATACGCTCGGGTCGTTAAAAAGACCCGACGAAATTCGGGTAATTGAAAAACCTCGTCGATTACTTGAGCGGTTTCGTTTTAAAAATACGTTTTAGCGAGATTGGTAACGGCCACGAGTTACTCCGTTCTAATATAACTAAAGTAGCGGACGTAGCGTCGCACTTGTTATAAAAATTTCATTATTATCGTCGCGGGATTAGACAGCTTATGGTTCGACATCGTCGGTAGCTCGCATTCGACAAGCTAATGTCGCACGTAAATTACGTATTAGCTGATAGCGGGCAACTAAAGATAGCTTATCTTCAGGTACGATGGCTCGACGCGGATAGTTGGTCGATTTCCCTCACCTCCAGCTACCGGACTGTAAGTCCGAGCTGCAAAACAAGCGAGAACGGAGAGTAGGAAGACGCGACTTGAAGCTACCTTAAAGTAAATGAAATTTTACTCGCCAGGACTGATCAAGGCTGAGCAAAAAGAAGGCACAAATAAAGCCGGGGAGCCGAATCTCCCGCGGCTCGCCTGGTCGGTTGGACTATTTGCGTGCCGGGGATTAACGAAAGGCCGACTCGCGCGGCGTCCCACACACGATCGGTACCAGTCGCTCCGGCAACCTTGCGCGAGCCGAGCTCTCACGAGGGCTCGGCGAAAAAACGAAAGAAACGCCAAGTTGACGAAGCTATTTTCCAACGCGGCGCGATCGCGGTTGCGCAATCGCGCGGTCGACTTCGCCTTTCCTGCGATCGTCAGGTCAGGGATCGTCGTAAATTTAGAGCCTATCCTGATAAGGAGACCATTATCGAGCGGCTTCCGCGATAAGGTCGGTCGATCGCGAGCAGCCAGACCCCTTTCCAAATTGAGCGCGCCAAATATATCCCCTTTGTTGGCGCGGGCGAAAAACGCACCTGCGGGTGGTTCGAATCGTAACAGGTCATTCGACGCATCGGCCACCTAGCGATATATTTAAACGCCGCGAGGAGACGGCGCCGTGGCTCGGCCGGCGCGCACGTTAAGACGCGCATATCGCCGTGAAACGCCGAGATAACCCACGTGATCCGTCGCCCCTGGCTCCCCTTTGCCCCCTCCGGTCTCGTAGGTGGCACCGGCGCGCGAGGGGTAGAAACGGCGGCGAAAAAAAGACGAGGGATGCGGCGCCGCGGGGGCGGCGGCCGAGAGGCTGCGATAAATTTGCCGGAGGGGATCAGTGGGGCTGCGTACGTGCAGAGGCCAAAACTCAATGAACTGCTATCGATCGGCTGTTCATTTTATTTTGCGTGTCGCTCGCGCGCGCGAGTCTCGTTTCGAGTGGCCGCGTAAATATACCGCCAGGCCAGCCGAAAAGTCTCTTCCGAAGCATCAGTCACTCTCGTAATTGCCCGCTGAATTTCGCCCGTCGCATCGATTCCCCCCGACTTTTTATCATCCCGTTATTGTTTCATTTATCGTTGTTTTATTCTGTCATTAGTAGGGTTTTTGGCACGAATTTCGGGCTACGCGGGAGGTCCATTATTCATCGATCTTCTAACCCAGCCAATTGCGTCGTTGTAATCGATTTTGTCGATTCAAGGAAATCGGTTTATGTCGATTCCATTAAAAATTACTTGCGAAATTGACGATTATGAGTAATTTTCGCTCAATCTTGCTGTCGTTGTTATTTACAAATCTTGCGAAATACGAGCGATAATGACGCTTGCCGTATCAGTTATACTTTATTGGCCGATCAGATTAGATTAGATACAGTCGCGGTGTTTCGTAAAACTTCGATTTGAAGATCGATGTTCCGAGGACATCGATGGTTCGTAGTTCGGCGCGACGAAGCGTGCTGGCAAAAATACGCAACACCCTTTAGCGAGCGCAAACAAACCCCAACCGTCCATCCCCAACTTTGTTTCCCGGCCTTTGAATACGTTCGTCTTTGTCATCCCGTGACTCTTTTTCTCGCCGCATTCATCGCCGCTTCGGCACGGAGTCGGCTGATATAGGGCGACACGTGGAGAGGCGGAGGGAAGCGAGTCACGAGGGTAGTGGGTCAGGCGCGGGATTTTTGAAAAGAACGATCGAGGGAAGGGTCGCGGCGGGACGAGGCGCCGTGAAAGCAGGTCGGCACGTTTTATAAGACTCGAGTGACCGGCGTGATGAATCGATTCACGCATCGTTCGACTACGCGAATCGCCGTTTTTGTCCGGCAAAGTAACGTTCTTGTTCGGAAAAATTAAACTTCCATCACGATCGACGTAGTAACAGCACTTCTTTTACATCGATTTTCCTCGTCTACTGATTTTTCGAATGTGTTTACCGTTATACATAATAATCATTCAAATCATGAACGTGTGAGATGTTCTATGCGTATTTCAATTATGAGAAACGACTTTGACTATATTTTAATGCACGGTAATAAGATGTAGAAAGATACGTAAATTAATTTTTGTTGTAGAAACTTTAATTTTCCAAAAATGTTTCGTTAGTTTGTATAACAGTTTTCAGTTACAAAAACTTATAAGAAGTAAATCAGTTTTATTATATTCAGTGGTATAATATAAGAAAAAAATTCACTTGCGACAAGTAAATATCGAACATCATTAAATAGTTTTCAATCTTAGAATCAAATCCGCGTCCATTAAGTCGATTTCACGGAAAATACAAATGTCTTTTTTAAGATATTTCCAATAAAAGAGACGCAAATAATATCTTTAATTAAGATACATTTTAAATCTAATCTATGAAAAGTTGTTGAAATGTATTGACTTCAAACACTATGAAAATAAATTTCTTCGTTTAAACTGAACCAGTTACCTCGTATATAATACTCGGTTGAAATCCACAAACGAGTTCCTCCATTTAACCTCAAATCATTGAAACCGTCTACCTGTTTAACGTCACATTTGTCAACTAAATATATATATATACATCTATAAAAGAATCCTTCTCGTTTCACCCTCAATCGAGCTCAGTTTTCTATCCGGCAATCGAAGCAAACGTCTTCGTTGACAATTGCGCGCACGTTTTCCGTTACGGCGCCGAAATCGATCAGTTTTTACGGCTCGACTGGCGTCGCGAGTAATTGAATACAGACGGTGTAACCGCGGCCGGGGCCCGGTCGCACTTGGACCGGGGCCAAGCGGCGCCTTGAGCCGCGGGCGGAGGTGGCACGCGGAGCCCGGCCGCGTGCGGAAAGGTGCGTTGTACTCAAACAAAGTGGGTTATAATTAGACGGACGAGGGCGAGCGCCGCTGTCTTTGTGCTCGCGTTCGTGGCTCTGTTTGTGACGCACCGTGAGAGAGCCGAGGCGAGACCCACGTGTCGCCGCGGCGCAATTTTCGTGAGCCACGTCCCCGGCGCGACTTCAACGTGACGCCATTAAAGCCGACGATTTATGCCGCGACTTAATAAGACGACCCGACTTCGGCCCGCTCTGAAAACATAATCAAGCTTCAATCGTCCGAAAGTATTTGCACGTTCGCGCTAAGATTAAGCGGGGTATTTTGATGGAGCTGTTCGGCCCGAGGAATGTGCGCCGTCTCTTCTTTGTGGCGGGGCTTTCCGTTTTTTTAGTTAATCGATCGGTTGGCAGATTTCAAGATGAATGACTTGAAAATACGAAATTATTTTCTCTTCCACGATTGAAATAGTCAGTATATTTTACTGAATTATAATTAGTTATTTTTTATCTCATTTCATGACAAATTAAAATAAGAAACGATTTTGTGTTTCAAATTTAAGTGTGACATTAAAATGAAAATATGGTCTTGAACATCTTCATTGCATTTGATTAATTGCCACTTTTATGTCTTCTTTAACTTATCTGCGAAATCCATGATAATTATTATGATTATTTAAGAAATAACATCGAAGTTTCTTTTGTGCTTCAAATTTTCGTATAAATGCATTGTAAACTTTTAATTTAACAGTATCACAATTTAATTATTAATCGAATTAAATGTTTTGATACAACTTGTTCATTAAACATGCACCGTTTTTTAAATGTTGTAACAAAATATAAAACGAAAACATCGATAAATCAAAACAGTAATATTGTTTAATTCACGACTGTACAGAATCTCGAATTCTAAAGGTTATGTAACTATTTACGACCAGCGAAAATAGTTTTGAACATAAAAATACGTCGTGGCAGAATGTAAAAAAGTTCGAAAACATAAATCTCTTCGTTTGTAACTTCCTTCAATCACTTATAATTTATGACAGTGCAAAATATTAAAACCAATTTCAACTATAATGTGAATTAATTAACCAAGATCAAACGTTTTTTGCGAGCTTTTACTCACGCGAAAGTTTGAACGCCATATTATAAAAAGGAAATTAGGCATTTGATGAAATAAATTCCGGCCGAACTAATTACGATGAAAAGAAACGTTCGTAAATATTTAATCATTCCCAGCAGGGAATGGAACACGCGGGTATTTTTAACGGCAAATGGCCACCGGAGGACTTTCGACCCCCGTAAATAATAAAGCCGATTAGGCAGGGTGCGGTCCATTTTCTCCTGTCCGAAACGGTCCCGCGGGATTCGACCGGGGGCGCAACTTGCGCCGTTTTATCACGAATAAAACGCTTTTGCAATATCGATACAGTGCACGTGCCTTCGACAAGAAATAGTCGAACGTGACAGCGTTATCAGGACGAGCACCTTATCGGAGGTGCGCGCGCGAGCAAACCCACCTCTGAAGAGCAAATTTTTCGTATTAAACGGTGGGGCAAGTATGTTTTGCATGTTGTGCAAAATTTAGCGCGAATAAAAAGAAAAGATTGTTGCTTTTAAAGCCATACTAATTGCTTTCGATTTAAAAGATCTGATGATAGTAAACCTTGATAGTAAAAATACAAAATTCTGGGCTTTTCAAATATTTTTCATTTTTTTTTTTTCATTTTTTTTTTTTTTTTTTATTATGTGAAAAAACTTTGCGAAATAAGTTGTTTTTGATTAATAACCATGAATAATCGACATGTACTTTATCTACATTTCCCATCTTACGGGCCACCCCTACACTCCCCTTCTCGCTTT